>JAGFBZ010000338.1:0-75000 GCA_018398805.1 Hirundichthys speculiger | reverse complement strand
CGTGGCTGATGTCGTGGCTGCGGTCCATCAGTTACTTCGGTGTCAAACTGATCGTGGCCGCTGATGTCGTGGCTGATGTCGTGGCTGCGGTCCATCAGTTACTTCGGCGCCAGAATGACCCGCTGATGTCGTGGCTGATGTCGTGGCTGCGGTCCATCAGTTACTTCGGCGCCAGAATGACCCGCTGATGTCGTGGCTGATGTCGTGGCTGCGGTCCATCAGTTACTTTGGTGTCAGAACGACCCGCTGATGTCGTGGCTGATGTCGTGGCTGCGGTCCATCAGTTACTTCGGTGTCAGAACGACCCGCTGATGTCGTGGCTGATGTCGTGGCTGATGTCGTGGCTGCGGGTCTTGAGTTAAAATGATCGGAGCGGTCGAACAGAAACTCTGACTCTGTTACCATGGTAACTGACCCTGAACAAAACCTGCTCAGGTGTACGTTAACGTGCACGTACGCACAGTTTCTTTCCGTCTTCTCCCCTTCATGAAGCTGAAACTGGTTCAGTTTCATCAGACAATCGATCATATAACGCCTATTTTGTAGATGTCTGAACGACGACATGTCGCATCCTTGTTGGGAAAGTTTATTGATGATATAAATAAATAAACTTCAATGTTTCTCTCTCTGTGTCTCTTTTCTTTTCTTTTTTAACTAAATATTTAAATTACATTCAAGGTCTTTCCTTCTACTGAAGAACTGACTGAAGAAACGTCGGAGAATCTCTTCCGTTTACTTGGCGTTGCCATGGTGAATCACAACTCACGTGATTGAACCAACCCTGAACACCTGTTCTGAAACAGGCTGTTACCTGGTGGAGCAGCGCAGGAGCGCGTGGACGGACATCCCCGCGGCTTCACAGGTGAGTCCCTGAGGACGGCGCGTGCACACTCATGACATGCCAGCTGGTCCCGCCCCCCATCAGGATCAGACGATCCGGAGGCTTTAAGAGATGCAGGCCGCTGACGTCACCGCCATCCGTTAACTCTCCTTCAGCAGAGAAAACAACGTCATAACCTCATCCTCTTCTTCATCATCATCATCATCATACTTCACATGACAGAAAATGACTCCGCACCGTTTCTGAAACCGACCAGAGCAGAAAAACACCTGGCTCCTGCAGCTACATTAAGCTGTATTAATATTCACTGTTAATAACGGACTGTTGCGTCAGAGGCTGTAACGAGTCATGTATGTGTTGGTTACTGATTTATGAACAAACAATCTAAAGAGCTGTCAGAAAGCGGTCATACCTCCAGCTTGTTTACGTTTGTGCCTCTTCTTCTTCTACGCTGCTGGAGTTCACCGCCACCTTCCGGTCGGAGGACACAACTGCACTCAGTGTGCTGCAGCGTGAACACATTTACTCCCTCAAATCAAACCTAACCAAGTATGGAGCAATAGGAGTGCCACATTAATAAATAAATACATAAATGTGGAAATAAAAAGAGAAATAAATAAATGTGGAAATATAAAGAGAAATAAATATAAAGGAAAAAATAAATAAATAAATGTGGAAATATAAAGGGAAATAAATTAATAAATAAATGTGGAAATATAAAGAGAAATAAATAAATGTGGAAATATAAAGATAAATGAATAAATAAATAAATGTGGAAATATAAAGAGAAATAAATAAATAAATAAATATATGTGGAAATAAAAGAGAAATAAAATAAATAAATAAATGTGGAAATATAAAGAGAAATAAATAATAATGTGGAAATCTAAAGGAAATAAATAAATAAATGTGGAAATATAAAGGGAAATAAAAATAAATAAATGTGGAAATATAAAGGAAATAAATAAATAAATAAATGTGGAAATATAAAGAGAAATAAATTTTAAAAAAGGAAAATCATCTTTAATTTTCGTATTGCATTTGCTTTTCCTTTTTGGCACTCCTGTGACACAAGGATAAAGCAATAACAAAACGCTTGGTGGACTGAGCTGTCAATCAAATGGCTCTGGGCGGGGCTTCCTGTCCAGGATGGATAGTCGTTCCCTGATCACTGGATTTCTGCCTGGCGGTATGGGCGCTAACTCATAGATATGTATGCTAGCGTACATTCTCTCTCTCTGCACTGTTTATTTATTTATTTCCTTTTATATTTCCACATATATTTATTTATTTCTCTTTATATTTCCACATTTATTTATTTATTTATTTATTAATGTGGCACTCCTATCGCTCCATAATCAAGTAGCCCGTATTTTACTTTTCTCTCCCGCCGTCCTCCCGTTATTAAAAAATAATACCGTATCGGGCGGAGTAATAATAATAATAATAATAATAATAATAATAATAAAAACATTCCCAATCTGAGATCTGTCACTTGCCTCGCGATAACTGCCCAGCTACTACAGGTGCTGTAGGTGGTAGATGTTAGATAACTGCCACAGCAGCAGCTACTACAGGTGCTGTAGGTGGTAGATGTCACGATAACTGCCACAGCAGTAGCTACTACAGGTGCTGTAGGTGGTAGATGTTAGCTAACTGCCACAGCAGCAGCTACTACAGGTGCTGTAGGTGGTAGATGTCACGATAACTGCCACAGCAGCAGCTACTACAGGTGCTGTAGGTGGTAGATGTTAGCTAACTGCCGCAGCAGCAGCTACTACAGGTACTGTAGGTGGTAGATGTCGTGATAACTGCCACAGCAGCAGCTACTACAGGTACTGTAGGTGGTAGATGTCGCGATAACTGCCACAGCAGCAGCTACTACAGGTACTGTAGGTGGTAGATGTCGTGATAACTGCCACAGCAGCAGCTACTACAGGTACTGTAGGTGGTAGATGTTAGCTAACTGCCACAGCAGCAGCTACTACAGGTGCTGTAGGTGGTAGATGTTAGCTAACTGCCACAGCAGCAGCTACTACAGGTGCTGTAGGTGGTAGATGTCACGATAACTGCCACAGCAGCAGCTACTACAGGTACTGTAGGTGGTAGATGTCGCGAGATTAGTGTGTGATCCGATGAAGTGACAGTGACATGGGGCGAAGAAAACAAATATTGTTACAGAGAATAGGATGTCGTTAGACAACAGAGCTGTTTTCGCTCTTCTCTCATGTAAATAAAATACTCTAGACCAGTCCACAAATACACTCCTTCCAAAACAGTCATAAAGAATTCAAAGTCTGCTACAAATGAGTACAACAAGTCGTTAAAAGGGTAAAGAAAAATCACGTGAAAGGAGATGACAAACTGTAAAAGAAGAGCAATATTAAATGAAAACAATGTGTGGAATTAAAATCAAATGTAAATGTAAATACAAGCAATGTTAAATGAACAAAAAATATGCAAATCCCTTCAAATATATACTCTTCATATATAACCTTTTAGTGTTTTCATTTAGGCTATAATGAACGTTCACATTACGTCAACGTGGCTTTATGCACAGCTGAACTACTTCCTGAACTTCAGCCAGCTGCTGTGTTTCCTGTGTGCCATTAATTAACAAACAGATTAATCCAGGTGTGTCTGACCTCACAGCAATGGTCAGACACACCTGGATTGATCAGTTTGTCCAATAATGGCACACAGGAAACAAAAGAGCTTGCTGAAGTTCAGGAAGTAGTGTAGCTGTGATTTTAGCTTTTTTTTTATACACCAAAAATGTAAGAGATGCTGGAGCTGGTTGTGATGGTGGGATCGTTCACGGCAGGCGCCAGAAAGTTTCCCTTATTTTCAAATCCAAAACCTGGCAGGTATACCTCAAAGTAGTACCTTGAAGGGCAGACGTACGTGATTTGTAACGGTTTCTTGAACCTCTCAGCCAATTTATCAGATAAACCAGCAGTTTAAACTCATGGATTTTCTGATCAACATAAAATCACATCCCAGCCAACATTTGTACGTGGGCCATCTGAGATATAAACGGGCTGAAAAATGTGGCGGGATTGTTCCATGTCGGCCCACTTGGGTTTGCTTTAGGGATTGGCCCAAGTGGGAACCAGATAAGACACCCATTTTGGAGCGATGCCTATTCATTGTACTTGAGCAGAACCATTGGCTGTGTTATAAATGTGAAAAAGAAAAACATTTTTATTCATCATGTTGTTAGTTTACAACATGAGAGTGTTTGGATTCTAGAAGAACATTGGTGATTAATAATTTAAAGTCAGCTTTAAAGGAAATATCACTTCAAGTGGAATTCAGAACCAGTTGGTCAAAGCAACACATAGATTTCTATCTTATTATCAAGTTATTTCACTTTTATTGTGGACCTTTGAATTCAAAAATGAAGCCACACTTTCTCCTTAGTTTTCTGAGTCCGAGCTTTAGAATACAGCTCATTAAAATGAGTATTTTTTACTTTCAGAATCTACTACTCGGCAGATTTTAGAATGAGATATATTTACATAAACATATCTGTGAGAAGGTTAAAAAAAAAAGCCTGACAGAGAGAATTAGAATTTCGAAATAGAAATGATTTCTACTGAAACCTTCATGTTTCAGTCAGCAACTGACTGGATCATTACGAGTGGATGTAAGTATATTTAAGGTGATATAACAGAGGGATCTGTAGATTATATTACCATTGTCTCCAGGTTTAGTTAGTATAAAACAACACACACACACACACAAAGCCATCTGATGTTCGTGGGACTTGGTTTTAGGCAAATACAACCTCAGATGAACAACAACATGTAACTTTGTTCACCATGGCATTATTCATTTCATTAAAGAGATAAAAAGGAAAACGTGAGCAATCCTAAGCAGCCCCTTTCTGCTCCATAAGATTTAAGAGGGTAGGTTCAGCCAGGAGCTGCTGATCATCATCCTTGATGAACTGACCATCAGCAGGCCTTGCAGACCTCTATAAAAGCAGACATGTTTGCAGTTTGCTGGTCTGGGACATTTTTACGGTGTGTTAACACAAAACCAAGAAGATCGACGTCATCAAACGTCATAGAGAGGCAATTGTCTTGCACACGAATCTGAAAATTGTTATAAAGTTGTTATATAAAATGTTCCAGAGTGAGAAAGATTATTCACAGGTGGAAAACGTTCCAGATAGGTGTTAAACCTTCACAAGAGTGGACGTTGTGACATAATCCAAGGAAAAAAGAAAACAATAGCTGCTTCCTAACACTGAGCATGTTAAATGTTTTATATGAGTTCACAAGACTGCGTCTGAGTAAACCACGAGGCTTCCGGAACAATGTCTCATGGACAGATCAAATCAAATCAAACTTTATTGATAAAGCACTTTTCATGCCCTCAGGCAACACAAAGTGCTTTACATATTAATAACAATGTAGAATAAAATAAAATAAAAGCCATCACACACTCAAATATACTATATAACAATTAAAACACACATACACAAAGAAAGCAGTCCTCCAAAGCAACAACCCCCCCCCCCCCCCCCCCAACCATGCACCACAAATATAACACAGCTCCCTCATTTCTGTCTCTTACAGATCTAAAAGTATAAAAATACATCCTTCCTTTATCTATGCCGCTTAATCCTCTGCAGGGTCACAGAAATGGTCACAGCCATCACCATGGCAACAGAGCTCCCAGACTGAATGACCCCCAGTGGAGGTAAACACTGGAGTAATTAAGAAATTAAAATAAACTGACAATTACTAAACAGAATCAAATAAAAATTTAGAACAAATATCAAACAACCTCAAGACCAATAGCAATAATAAAAATACCCAAAGGACTTCATAGAATAAACTGAATGTAATAAATAAACCAATCAATCAATAAATAAAATAGATTAAAAAAAATGAAAAAAATTAATTAGATTAATAAATTAATTAAAAATCAAGATGAAACAAAATTCAGTTAAAAGCTAAACTAAAAAGGAAGGTTTTGAGCCTCTTTTTAAAAACATCAACAGTCTCTGCAGCCCTGAGGTTCTCTGGCTAGCCGCTATGGCTAGCCGCTATGGCTAGCCGTTTTAGCATTTATTCCATATCCTTGATATCAGACCTCAGACCTCTCTTTACTAGTTTGCACTTTGCCCACACTAGTTGAACATTTTTAGCACTAGTCCAGTCTTGTGTTGCACTAGTTAAACAAAAGGTTATACTAGTCACAATTTTCAAGCAGCTTGTAACACTTTTGTCCAGCTAGTTTAAGCAAAGGCTGTACTAGTGAAGCCATGTATTGCACTAGTAGTATCAAAGTTTATGCTAGTCACCTTTTTAACACACTCAGTGGACCTTCAGGCCAAGCTAGTTAACTATACTAGTTAACTAGTGGGCTTCAAATGATAAGACATGTTAACTAGATCACATAGGGATTCTGTTTACTAGTTAACTAGTGACAATCAAATATCTTCACTTGTTTATTAGTAGGAGTGAGAATTGTTCACTTGTGAAAAAATTAAGATCATAATACTGTCACTTGAGAGGGTAGAAACCTCTCTGTGTATTACTAGTGAACTAGTTTGTCTAAGAATCTCTACTAACAATCTAGTGAGGTCCCACGTGTTGCACTAGTTAGAAACATTCTACTTAACTTGTGAACTAGTGAATGTCAAAATCTAAGCTTGTAAACTAGTTAAAAACCACCGTGCTTACTAGTTAACTAGTTGGATACAATTCTAATAAGGAGGTGGGTAAAAGTATGCACAGAGCCTTCCTATTGGTTCTCTGAGTCTAGAATTTAAAATGCCAGCCAATCTTGACTCTGGGTTTTACTAGTACCCACCCATTTCATTTGTATGTTGCACACTAGATAACATGTAGGCCTGTGAAGCTGCAACTGGTAAGCAAGTTGCTACTTGATGTAACTTAAATGTTAACTTGTCAAGGCAAGTTTTTAGTTAGTTACCTAGCTGGGGTCTATTTTGAGTTTGCTAGTTAACCACTGTGGCTAAACAAAATTACTAGTTGACTAGTGAGGTACACAATTCTCACATGTTACACTGGCTGGAAACCAGTTGATACCACTAATTGATAAGTAAGAAATATGTTGTTTTACTAGTCAGCTAGTTAGATCCAAAGAGAGTGACGAGGTAACGAGTGACACCGATATCTTTCTCACAAGTTAACTAGTGGAGGAGACTCTTTGCCACTATTCAGACTACTTGTCAAACAAGTAAACACTTAGCATAAACATGTTAGATATTTTTCTTACATGATGGAGCTTTTCATTATCTATTTGAACTTTCCTCAACACAAGTAAACGACGGTGTCTAACCAGTGAGGTATTTACTCGACATGTCAGTTCTTACCATACTGGTTAAAATACTCAGTGCACCAGTTAAAATCTTACATCTTACTAGTACAGTGAAACATCTGATTAGTCTACTCATACCCACAACAAGTTAACTCGCAAAGGGCTTCACCTGTTATACATGATCACTAGTTTAGGTAATAATATTAAACTAGTTAACTATTTGCAACTAATTCTAACAAGTGTGTACCTTTTGATTTAGAATCAGAATCAGAATCAGAATAACTTTATTGCCAGGTACGATTTTACACATACAAGGAATTTGTTGTGGCGATGATGGTGCATGCAATTAAGGGAAAAATATAACAAACAACTTAAACTGAAAATATTGTGATATAAATATATATATATGTTTTTAGCATTGAGGGCACAGCGGCCAAGAGTGATGTGCCATGAAAATGTGCACATGAACAGGTGGTCCAGACTGAGCGTTAACTGTAACGTTATATTGTTCTGAGTTCTGTCAGAACAGCGTCAGTTTAAAATCTGAATGTTTTTTCACAAAATAATGAAGAGTTTATTTTGCCTTGCGTGAATTTTCTAGCAGAGAGGTGCCATCTTGGATTCCTGCGCTGGCGGTCTCTGGTCACCTGATCACAGGTGCATCAGCAGATCAAACTGCCTGGTTTGGTCCCAAAAGTGTTGTTGAATTGAATTGAACTGAACAGAATTCGGGCAGCACCGTTGTCTCACAGCCAGAAGGTTCCTGCTTCGAACCCTCAGCAGGTCTTTCTGTGTGGAGTTTGCTTGTTAGCGTGGGTTGCTAGTTTAGCGCGGGTTTCCTCCAGGTACTCAAAGACATGCATGTCAGGTTAACTGGTGGTTCTAAATTGCCCGTAGGAGTGATTGTGATTGTGCATGATTGTTTGTGGCCCTGTGACTGGTCACCTGTCCAGGTGGACCCCTGCCTTTCACCCAAAGAGAGCTGGGATGGGACTCCTGCAGATCCTCGTGACCCTGCGCAGGAGTAGATGATGGATGGATGGATGGATGAACAGAATTCCAGGTGTGTCCTAACTGGGAGGAACCCGGGAGACTTAAGACATGCTGAAGAGCGTTTATCTCTCAGAACACACTGGTATCCTGTTCAAAGGACTATGGACTCACAGATGATTTTATTATGATTTTACATTTAAAAAACAGGATTAAGAGAGAGGGTACTAACGTTTATACATGACTGTATGTGTTTTTGTGCTTTTCTCTTGACAAATAAGCTTACTCTGTGTATTGTGAATGTGAACGGGGCTCAGTGGGGGGGGGCGTGGACGGGTGGAGGATTAGCATGAGAATGGTAAGTGGGGGCTGAAAGGCTCGTTCCTCATTTCTGTCACTCTGCAGCTCATGATCTGTCATCTCCACCGTTCTCTCCGTGTTTGATGTTGTTGACTCGCTCTGACGGCTCATAAAAGTCCTCGCATCACCATATCCTTTACGTTCTCGCCTTCCTCCTCAGAGAAGTTTGTGACAGCATGGAGAACAACCAGACCTTCCTGTACTTTGCATATGGCAGTAATCTTCTGAAGGAGCGTCTTCGCCTGAAGAACCCATCTGCAACGGTGCACTGCGTGGCATGGCTGAAGGTGAGTCTGAAACTGAGGTTGGTTCTGATCCACACACTGTAAACACATCAAATAAACTCTTTGTCTCTTTTTCAGGACTACAAACTGGTTTTTGGGAACCACAAAGGCCTTTCCAGTGACCGCTGGCATGGAGGCGTGGCCACCATTGAGCGTAGCCCTGGAGACGAGGTGTGGGGGGTGGTGTGGAGGATGAACATCTCTGATCTGGAGTCGCTGGACAGGTACGGGCTTCTCTCAGGAACATTTTCATTGATTCGACTGGATTTCCAGGAATGTTTGTCTTTGAAACGTGAAACTGTGTCAGTCAGGAGAACGTGACGTTAGGTGCGTACAGGCCGGTGGAGCTGTCGGTGAAGACAAAGGGTCAGGAGATCAACTGTCGCACCTACATCATGAACAGCTGTGTTTACGCGCTGCCGTCGCCACAGTACCTGCAGGTAAGACGGCCTTTTACTGGATGGGCTGCTTGTAATGTTGGAGAAACTGTTCCTTGTTCTTAAACTCAGAGAAAGTTGTGTTTTACGTCAGAAAAACTAAAGTTTTTGGTTTGATTGTAATGCTTTTCGTTTGTTTGTTTCCTTCTTTCTGTTATCTATGCATCCTTTTATAATTAACCTTTCAGTAAGCACCGCCCCCTCCCTAGTTACTGTTGCTAGGCCAGGCCAGACAGACCAGGCACCGTTTAGTAAAAGTAATATGATTTAGCAGCAGGGAGGGTGATGAGTGAAAACATCTCTCCGTTAGCATTCCGGCTAGTTTGCTAGCCACCTATAAGCCTGCCTCGTTGTCTACAAATATATATGGCCCTGGATATTTATTTTGTTAGGTATAAGGTGAGGGTAGTGATGTTAACGTCACTTTATTAATTATATTAATACAATGCTGCGACTGTCTGATGTTAGCATAGTTCTGGTATGGGACAGACCTGTGGACCAGAGCTAATGCTAATGCTAACGGAGAACTCATCACCCTCCCTGCTGCTAAATCATATTACTTTTACTAAACGGTGGTTAAATCAATCATCTAATACACAAAGCTAACTTACCTTGGAGTAAATGTAGGTGTGTTTTGTAATTTTCCCCACGTTCAGTTGATTGTGTGGACGGACACAACTGAACCCACAGCTGCATTCTCCAGCGTTTGTTTTGGTTTGTTAAAGAGAATAAAAATGTCCCTCCAAACGTTCTGGACACCTCGAGTCACTGTTGCAGGTCCCCAGCAGCAATATTTCACCACGGCGTTATTCTAGTGTGATGTAAATACGGTTGATAGGCATCGGAAAAATGGCAAAATAACATTGTCCTTAATGGAGGAGCAGCGAGAATGTCCGACCTAGCAACAGTAACTAGGGAGGGGGCGGTGCTTACTGAAAGGTCAATTAAGATCAAAATGAGTAGCTCCCAAGATACTACAGAACATTTCCCTGAAATTCTGATCAATGACTGGATTATTTATGAAAAAAAGTTTACTTTTCACAAAATGTTCTGACAGTTGAGTGGTCAAAATTGTTAGTCTCCAGGTAATTTCTGCATTCAAACCTCACCTGATCTAGACACACTCCTCTTAAATTCTTCTTGTTAAGTGACTTCGTAACAGGTCCAACTGGGAGAAGACCCAAGACACACTGGAGAGATTATATCTCCTGTCTGGGATGGTCTGGTGTCCTCCCAGAAGAACCGGAGGGGGGGGGGCAGGGAGAGGGAGGTCCGATTCTCTCTGCTTAAGCTGGTTCCCCCACAACCCAAACTCAGATAAGCAGAACTTAATGGATGGATCAACGGAAGAACCACACCCAAGATGATAGAAATCATCCTGGAATTTAGAAAATAATGGATGCTTGTCTGAAGGAGGTGTCCAGAACATCTGGACATTGGATCGTTCCAAGGTACAAGGAAACAAATTCTTGCACTTTTGACAGGGTTTAGTGGACAAGATTTTCAAAACTTTGGACAGGAATATGGAGAGAGATGCCAACAGGAATCCCTGGAGGTCTGCAAAGATAAACGTTGCTGAACTGGCTTCATGAACACAGCTGAAATAAGAGGATCATATTGACATTCCTAGGAATATAATGGAAAGAGATCTCTATCTCTAGGTCACCATTTAGTCTTCTAACACGATAATGACCCAAAGCATACATTTAATTTTACCCAAAACTGCTGAATGACACCATAATCAAAGACCTGGATCTCAGATCTCAGTCCTGTTGAGAAGAATCTACACCATGTGGATGATCTGAAACAGTAGAAGAATTAGCTCCCATCCTTCAGAGACAGGAGCCAACTGAAAGTTCACTAATCCTCTACGTTTGAAACTGATACGGAGACATCTGTGTTCTGGTACGTAGCCTCGATGGTTAATATTACAGACAAAACGGAGCAATACAACGGGAAGTGATGGGAACAGTAGTGATTAGCTTAATGAGTCAATTATTAACTAAGTACATGAAAATGAAAAGGAAGACTTTGAGAAGTGGCTGTGTGAGCCTGTCCGAAATTCTATACGCTTATATGTTACAACCCCGGAGCTACAACTGTTAAATGTTCTAGCAAACATCTGAAATGATTGAAAATGACATTTGTCGTTAATTTCGCACTTGGAAATTTAGAGAAATCAACTCCCGATTCATGTAGCGACTTTAATTTAGTGGGGCATGTTTGCACCTCTGTTTTTGTTTTCTTCAGCTCTGGAGTTGTGCAGATATCGCCACGTTTGTTGACCTCACTAACTTCACTCATCACTGCCACCTGGTGGATGCGTCGCCAAACAACCACACAAACGAAATAATGAACGCAGGTGCGAGTCGTAGAAATGGAAACGATGTTTGCAACGGACAAATGTAGGAACGTTTAAAAGTGGAGTGTAAATGGACCTTTAGTTAGGAACTACCAGAAAAGATCGTCGTCAGCTGGAAGTCACAACGGCTGCACTATTGATCATTAATCGTGAGAGGGTTATTGTCTTTGTGGATTGCCACAAAAACGCATTTTAACAAACATGAGTCTGGCTTTTTTCTATGATTTCTTTTAAAGTGGAGTCTTCTTCCATGGGGCTTATTGTTGTTGGAAGGGATTTGGGTGATACGATCAGACAGAAACATAAATGGAGTTGAGCTTGAATTTATTTTCTTTGGAAGTGTCGACAATCCACACTCTCTTTCTGATCAACCTGGAGTTTATTTCATCCTGCAGTGGCAGGAAGACGAAGCTGCTCGGAAATAGTTTTATATACAGTAAAACCTTTTTTATTCGCGGGGGGTTACGTTCCTTCCTCCCCCCGCGAATCCCAAAAATCCGGTAATTATTGATGTAGTTTTAAAAGGCCTATGCATGATATTATATACGCTAAGATATGCTTTCCAAACACATTCAAAAGACATTCTTACTCATTAATACAGTAATAATGCAGTAATGATAAATTAAAAACATTTGAATTTTGTCGTGTGATAATATTTTTAATAATAATCATAATAATAAATATAAATATGTATGTAAATACAATAATACTGTATAGTGTAGTATAGCAACTGACATTGTTATTTTAAAGTTATTTACCAGTTAGGGTGAATGTGAGTGTTTTTCTGCTAAAAAAAAAATGGCCTAAGAAAACTGGAGTGTTTGTCCAGTTCTTCTTATACAGTCTATGGTTATATGGTGTTGTTTATACACATTTTTTTCCCTAGCTTTTATCTCATATACAGTAGATATATCTTTT
Source organism: Hirundichthys speculiger (assembly GCA_018398805.1). Lineage (NCBI taxonomy): Eukaryota > Metazoa > Chordata > Actinopteri > Beloniformes > Exocoetidae > Hirundichthys > Hirundichthys speculiger. The sequence continues at coordinate 62,508 of JAGFBZ010000338.1, read as the reverse complement.
AACTTATATCTTCCCTTTACAAGGTTTTGTTTTCCAACAGTCTGCTGCTTTTTGCTCTGATCTGTGGAGACTTTGTTCAAATATCACGCTTTGGTCTGAGGGATCAAGCTTCTTTTTTTGTAAATCATGAATGCCTCTCGAGGGGTCAGAGGGGCCATCCAGTCTATTTACAACTGGGAATGATATTGGGGTACCTCAATGGCCTAATTAACCTCCACATTTGTGGAGGAACCATTATTGATGCATATCCTGCTTCCATGTGTCTTTTAAATTCAAGTTCTTCCTTATTTTTGTAAAATCATACCAGTCCATATTTTGCATTTATTACAACAGAACTGCTCATATAGGTCCAGACCTTTGATAAAAATTTGATAGATTAGGGAGGGAGAAAAAACATCTAACAGAAAATGTGACACCTACTCTCCGTGACGTCACAGATGGAGATAAAAGGCAGCTGTTTTGATTCAGCATGACAACGTAAAATAAAAATGAATGTGGGCGGGGCTTCTCCATCCGCTCAGTCCCATTCACTCCTGTTTGTGAAGCATCTGGAAACGGTCCGCTCACACCCCTCGTCACCTGACTGAACGATTAACACTCACAACAGTCGGGATGTTTAGAGATCTGGCAACTGTGGAGCACAACACCGGAACGTTCTACAGCATGACCTTTGTCTTCTATAGAACATCACCTTTACTGTCCCCTCTGCTGAAATCTGGACGTCACATGGCTCCTGCACCCCCTCTTTTAATCCAATATTTTTAGTGGAAGAAGACAATATAATGATCTAATAATGGTGAGCCTTAGCATTAGTGCAAATAAAAACATCAGACGAACAACAACAAAAAACTTTATTCACAGTTTCACTATCCATTTAATAAAAATTAAGCCGAAAAAAAAAAAAAACGAAATGTGGATCATACAAGGTCGTCCGTCACTTCTTCCATAAGATTCAGAGGGAAAGTTTTAGCCTGAAGCTACCTGATGAACTGATCATCAGCAGGTGTTCAGACCTCCATGAAAGCAGATAATCTGGAGCATTCAAGGCTGCGTTAACACAGTGCCATGAGGGAAAGAATATCAGCAGAGAACATAGAGAAACAGTTTCTGCTGCACATCAATCTGGAAAGGGTTGTAAAGCTTTTTTTTTCCACTGAGAGAGAGACAGTAAATGAGGGCAGGGAGCGAATGTGGAGGACATGCAGCAAAGGGTTGTGGGCCAGGAGTTGAACCTGCAACTGCTGCAGGACTGTACCGCTAACCACTGTGCTACTGGGGGCATTTTTCTGTGAGAAACCTTTTATTACAAACGTCAATCTTCCCAGCTATGGATGTCCCAGCAAATTTATCCCAAGGTCAGACCATGCAATTGACCTTTCGGTAAGCACCGCCCCCTCCCTAGTTACTGTTGCTAGGTCGGACATTCTCGCTGCTCCTCCATTAAGAACAATGTTATTTTGCCATTTTTCCGATGCCTATCAACCGTATTTACATTACACTAGAATAACGCCGTGGTGAAATATTGCTGCTGGGGACCTGCAACAGTGACTCGAGGTGTCCAGAACGTTTGGAGGGACATTTTTATTCTCTTTAACAAACCAAAACAAACGCTGGAGAATGCAGCTGTGGGTTCAGTTGTGTCCGTCCACACAATCAACTGAACGTGGGGAAAGTTACAAAACACACCTACATTTACTCCAAGGTAAGTTAGCTTTGTTTATTAGATGATTGATTTAACCACCGTTTAGTAAAAGTAATGATATGATTTAGCAGCAGGGAGGGTGATGAGTGAAAACATCTCTCCGTTAGCATTCCGGCTAGCTTGCTAGCCACCTATAAGCCTGCCTTGTTGTCTACAAATATATATGGCCCTGGATATTTATCTTGTTAGGTATAAGGTGAGGCTAGTGATGTTAACGTCACTTTATTAATTATATTAATACAATGCTGCGACTGTCTGATGTTAACATAGCTCTGGTGTGGGACAGACCTATGGACCAGAGCTAATGCTAATGCTAACAGAGAACTCATCACCCTCCCTGCTGCTAAATCATATTACTTTTACTAAACAGTGGTTAAATCAATCATCTAATAAACAAAGTTAACTTACCTTGGAGTAAATGTAGGTGTGTTTTGTAACTTTCCCCACGTTCAGTTGATTGTGTGGACGGACACAACTGAACCCACAGCTGCATTCTCCAGCGTTTGTTTTGGTTTGTTAAAGAGAATAAAAATGTCCCTCCAAACGTTCTGGACACCTCGAGTCACTGTTGCAGGTCCCCAGCAGCAATATTTCACCACGGCGTTATTCTAGTGTAATGTAAATACGGTTGATAGGCATCGGAAAAATGGCTAAATAACATTGTCCTTAATGGAGGAGCAGCGAGAATGTCCGACCTAGCAACAGTAACTAGGGAGGGGGCGGTGCTTACCGAAAGGTCAATTGTAAGAGAAACAAACAAAAAAAAACCCAAGAGCTAAATCTCAGAGTTTACAGGCCTCACTGAGCATGTTAAGTGTTAAAGTTCATGGCAGAATGATTAGAAAACTGAACTAGTATGATTTGTTTGAAAGGGTTGCCGGGAGAAAGACTCTCTTGTCTTTAAAAACAACATGGAAGTTTGGAAGGAGGTAATGTTACACACATACATACACAGAGCATTACAAATATGTGTGTCATTGGTCAGCATTATCTTGACATCATCATCAGTGTTATCAGACTAAGACGTGTGGACAAGGAAGAAGTCGAGGTCGTGCAAAAGTCCAAGATCCAGGACTTGATATTCCATGATAGGAAGTAATGATACACCTTCACACACATTACTGGACAATCCTCTACATCCGCCATTCCCAAACTTCAGAACACCAAGGCCCAATTTGAAATGTAAAAAATCTCCGCGGCCCACCCTTTAATGACAACTGTGATCAACATACAGGACTAGGAACCATGTTCTGATATTAATGTAAGGGGTCAATAAAAAAGATATTAAGTTAAGATGTTTTTAAATCATGTCGTTAATATTTTACAGTAATTAAAAACATATTTTAAAAGATCGAGGATTTAAAACATATTTGTTTAATTTTAATGACCTCTCACGGCCCACCTGCAGTACCGCGACGGCCCACCAGGGGGCCGCGGCCCACACTTTGGGAATCGCTGCTCTACATAAAACCGACATAACACCACACATGTTGGGATTGTTGGAATTCAGAATGTGTATGTGTCTGAACTCTCCCCTTTTGAGCTGCAAGACTATCCGAGTTAGTCAAGAAACCCTCCACAAATCTCTCCACAACAGAAACACTGCAGAGATTCACAAAACTGCTTCTGAACAAACCTCAAGACTGTCGATGGTTGGCTGAGAGTGTGTCATCCAACCGGACAATGATCTACATCAGAAAGGGTGAAGCATAAAAGAATCAAGGCGTTGGAACGACCTAATCATCTCAACCTTCCTGAAATGTTGTAGTGGGACCCCATGAGAGCTGTGCGTTCGTGGATGTGAACTGAAGCAACGTTGTAAAGAGGAATGTGCAGAAGTCCTCCTCCACCCACCTGACGCATGGAAACACATCTGAAATCTCATATACAAGCAAATATTATGACAATGAACAATTTCCATTATTGTATGTTAAATGTTTGGCTGTAAAGGCTTTCAAAAAAAAAAAAATGTCAGTCTTTCATGTTAAGGACTGAAAAATTGACCCCAAAATATGAAACTCTGTCTTGCAGCTTACTTCCTGTGAACCAGATGTACAGCGTTTGAGCTTCCATAGATCAGATCAGCTCTGTTAAAGGAAGGACTTTAGGGCTTGTTGCCGTTCGTTGCTGGTCTGAGATCAGTTCAACCACAGTTAATATCGTCTTGTGAATGTCTCCAGGTGATTGTGATGGGAGCGGAGCAGAATGGGCTGCCAGAAGATTACCAGGAGAAACTTCGAGCTGTCGAGACAAACATGTACGAGGGCCCTCTACCTGTGATGGGCGAACTAGAACGAGCCAGAAAAAGGGCCCAAGAGAGACCAAACCGCTGCTTTGATGACTAGTATCAACAAAATCCAGGTTATTTTTACCTCCGCCAAGGAGGTCATGTTTTTGTTTATCTGTCTGTCTGTCTGTGTTCAAAACTCAAAAAGTCATGGATGGATGTTGATGCAATTTTCAGGAGTTGTCAGAAATGTGAAAAGGAAGAACCGATTTCATTTGGGGCGTGGTCCGGAAGAAATCCTGGATTCTGGATCACTTTCAAATTTTCAATAACATTGCGCTCAATGGGGCTGAAAATTTTGTTTCTCAATATCACCGTTAATTATTGCCCAAAACTCATGAAATTAGATTCAGGGATTGACAATCAAATTTCAAAGGCTGATCCAGATCTGATCCAGATCTGTAAATCGCTGTATGGGAGAACTGTTGCGCTTGGCGGAGGTCTGCGCTCTCCGAGTGCTTTTCTAGTTTTCTTTACAATCACAAAGTTCACATTTTTAATTATTCTCCTACTATAAACAGACAAGTTCATCTCTCATGAGAACCCTTTTAGCAACACAGTCTAAATCAGGGGTCTTCAACCTTTTTTAGCCCAGGAACCCCTTGGATGAGAGAAAAACAGAGCAGGGACCCCTGCTTGTAATTCTTATCCCCCCCCCCCCCCCCTCCCCCCCGTTTTTTTTTTTAAAGTGTCACATTTTAAGCCTGGCTTATAATAACTTTTAGCTGTATTTTATTCTGCTTATTTCACCTTATTAACCAATTCCTGACTGGGTTTTTAGCCTACATGTGTTTATGGTTGATAAAACTTTCATGCATATCATTATTATTAATATTATTATTATTATTATTTTTAGTTGGTATGAGACAATATTTTTTATTATTGTTATTTTCCAACAATGAAACGTTTAACTTCAGGCAGTTATATATTTAGAACTGCCTGTGTGTATATATATATACAGTCATGGAAAAAATGATTAGACCACCCTTGTTTTCTTCAGTTTCTTGTTCATTTTAATGCCTGGTACAACTAAAGGTACATTTGTTGGACAAACATAACGATAACCACAAAGATTGCTCATAAGAGTTTTATTTAAGAGCTGATATCTTACCATTTTCCATGGTTTTCTTGATTATAACCTAAATCACTTAAGTTTTTACATCAATAGCTATGGCGTTGTACTGCCAAAAACACTGCTTTTATGCATTCAGTGTTTTCTTTTCTGTCTGTTTTAGTCACATGATGACGTTTAGTGGTACCAGGTATTAAAATGAACAAGAAAGTGAAGAAAAAATGGTGGTCTAATAATCACTGGTCTAAATGACAGATAGATGTTAATGACTTATAACAAATAGTACTGATGGTTTTGTGGTCTTACTTTTGTAGCCTGCATTTTATAACTGCATTGAGATATAAGCCCAATGAGGTTCACCAGTACGTTTGAGTATATTTAAGTATACTTTTATGATATAAACTGAACATGCCCAACCAGGAGGCTTCCTAACCAGGTGAACTAACTCAACTGGTTACTCTTGATGTGGAGGAGCAGCAGCTGTCCTCCATGTCCTTCCTGAATGGTGGAACTTCTCGCCCCATCTCTAAGGGAAAGTCCAGGAGGATTGTAGTGTTAGGATTTAGAAATTCTTAGTTAGATGCAGAGCTAAACTTTATTGCCTGGGGGTGGCTGTAAGAGGGTGATTGCTGAGTTGTTGCTTGACCTCCTGACCTGCTGTCTTCAGGGGACTATGCGATGGCATAGATCAACGTATTTGGTTACATCCTTTCTTGGAACAAACACACCACCTTTGTTTGGACTGGACATCTGGACTTTATTACTGCAACATCCGCTAGACCCCCATCACTAGCACCTTCAAACTGCTTGAACAATCAGACTGTGTGACTGGACCATCTGGAGTTTCGGAGACAAAGGACCATACAACCCGGGAGAGCAGGACCCGCCTTCTTGGGATCCTTAAAAGGAGGGACAGAATTTGAGTTCTGGGTGCATTTCCTGACATCTTCCGTGGTGTCAAGAGGTGTACCATCGGCCGATTAAAATATTCTGCATGGCATAATGATTTTTTGTATACATGATTGTATTAAATTCTTGATTGATCTTTGCTTCTAGATTTGTCATTTAGGCACCAGATAAAAGAACACGGAGAGACAGATTTTACAGTAGCCTGCCCTAACTACTGGCCCAGCCAGAGAGTCTTTTGTTTTTTCACCACAACATACCAGTATTGAGTCAACATTACTGCAGATCTGCCACTCCATTCTTCCCTCAATCGTCAACAATTGTGACCCCAAGATACTTCAACTGCTCCACTTAAGGAAGCATCTCACACCCAACCTGAAAAGGAGATCCCACCCTTTTCTGGAGAATAATCATGTGTCAGATTTGGTGGTGCTAATTCTCATTTTTGCCTCTCCACTCTTTGCTGGGAACTGCTCCAGTGAGAGCTGAAGATCATCGCTTGATGACTCCAACAGGAGTCGAACCACATCATCATCATCTACAAAACATAATCTACAAAAAGCAGAGAAGCGATTCTGAGGCTACAAAAAAGCACAAGTAAAGTTTGAGGAAACCCTTTTTATGTTTCAGTTTTATTTTATTCGTAAAGTGCCAGAAATCTTTGAGGGTTTTTTTTTTTTCTACAGAATTGATTGAATTTCTTCCAAGTCAGAAGCTTCCAATGCTCGAAGTTGACGAGGGCCTGAAACAGGAGAACTCCACATGGTGATGTTTTGGCATTAGCTCATCATCAGCTTCTGATAGGCTAGCTGACACATGTCCCAGGAAAAAAGTTTGTCTTTTCTATGCAAACATTTGAGTACAACTCTTCACCACTCCATGTTCAGAGATGGAGAATACCTCCCCGTCAGTCAGCCAGTATAATATACCAGTATACCAGTGCCCTATTCTTCTGAACGCCATTCAGCCGATCTCTTGGAGTCAGTTGATCAATGCACGACTGCTGTTCACACCTTTCTCCACTTCAGCCTTCATAGTTCATAGCTCTATCTTTTTCAGTAAACCTGTTGCTGGGGATGGCAGGATAGGTGCCTGATGCTCCGATACCATACCATCTCAGGGCGAGGTGACTTGATGGGTGGGTTATTAGTGAATTCAAGTTGATTCAATTAAATTAAATTGTACTTTAATAATTCCTGAAGGCAACTTAATAGTTCCAGTAAATGTCATCATTTAAGTCTCTTCGGTGATTCATTGTAGATGGTTCTAGATGTGTTCAGAAGGATCTCCTGTAGAAGTCTGTGTTGGATCTGAAGAAGCCTCTGACTGAGCACACTCTGTTGCTGAATTACTGTATTGTGAAGAGGATGCTCATGGTTGTCCAATACATTTTTCATTTATTGATGTATACTTCCATGCACAATCAGCTCCAGGAGTTCCAGAACAATACCAAGAACAAAGCCATCCATCCTTCCATTTCCTTCCACTTATCTGAATTTGGGTCGCTGGGGCAGCAGCTTAAGTCCAGACCTCTTTCTCTCCAGCCACCTCCTTCAGGTTATCCCTAGGTTAGAAGATATAATTCCTCCAGTGTGTCCTGAATCTGCCTCATGGTCTTTTCATGGTTGGACATTCCCAAAACCCCTCCCCTGGGAAGCATCCAGAGGACATCCTCACTAGACGCCCGAACCCCCTCAACTGGCTCCCAGGTTTCTCCCAGGTGATGGAACTGCTCATCCTATCTCCAAGGAAGACTCCTCCCACCCTGTGCAGGAAACTAATTTCAGCCACTTGTATCAACAGCCCCATTCTTTCAGTCACTACCCACAATTCATGACCACGAGTGAGCATAGGAACAAAGATAGACCAGCCAACAGGAAGTCTTGCCTTTTAGCCTTTTAGCTCAGCAGACCGGTACACTGAGAGCTGAAGGTCCCCACCTGATGATGTCAACAGGACCACATCATCTGGAAAAAGCAGAGATAAAAATCCTGACACCAATGAACCAGAACCCCTTGACTGCGTCTAGAAATTCTGTCCATTAAAGTTATGAAAAGAATTGGTGACAAAAGGCACAAATCGGACTTATTACTGCCAATTTTGACCAAACTCTCCCTCCATTTGTATAGGGACTGGATAGTCTGTACTGAGGAGTGGTTACCAGTATCACGGTAAAGTGCAGTGAAATTTTATGAGATAACGATTACCAATTATTTTTGCTTAATCTCATTATCGCGGTCGATTACCGGGATGTGTAATATCAGCCTCATTCAAGTCTCGCAAGTGAATCACGACTGTGTCTCGTGTAAATATGTAGCTTGTAACATCGGCATCGTAACGTTAGCATGGCGGAAAGTGGTGATAGCACGCAGGACATTTACCGACCCACTAAAAGGATGAAATCTAAGGTCTGGGCATATTTTTATTTATTTGTTTTATTTATTTATTAAATGCAGAGAGACAACTGGTGGAGGACAATTATCATGTCTGCAAGAAAAAAGTTGCTGTGAAAAGCAGTAACACTTCAAATCTACTGGCTATAATTTTTGTTCCTGATACTTGTTTGCATATTTTGACCTACTATGGTTGTTAAAGTGTTCATTTAAACTTGCACCACACAAATGTGCTTTGTTCCTGTTATTTATTTTGTCCGTTTAAAATAAAATCTCTTTCTGTGCCAGTTGTTTTCCCTTTTAATGTGAATGTTTAATTTTGATAAGATTTTGGCCTCTAATGTTTTAATATGACAAGAAAATCACAAGATTTTGTGAAATTATTTTAATGCAAGTGTCTTTTGTACGTTTGTACGGCAATTAAGAATACCACGATAATATCGTATACTGTCATTGTTGGGGACACATTAATCCCCTATAACAGTTGTTCTCAAACTTTTAATCTTTTAATCACCTGAGAAACTGTTCAGCTCTCTAAGTACCACCATGATGACCAATTTTAAAATATAGCCATATATGCCTTCTCAATTAGCTTTAGACACACAGGAGAGATGTTTATTCCTTATTGTGGTTATTTCTTACCTGAATTGTTACTTTACTGAATCAGACATTTACAACTCTGTCCAGCAATTCTCATATACTCATACTCTCATACAGAGCAAAATAAATACACTCAAAAGTTGTTAGATCTCCACTGCAACTGAATATGCAACAATTTTTTTTTTATAAGACAATTTATTATCTCAAGCTACACATTTCATTTGAAATGTATTCATAATGCATTGTATGTTTCTGATTTTTTTTAAGTGGAAATGTGGAAAGTCATGACGTTCCCCCGCGTACCACCAGAGAGCGCTCGTGTACCACTGGTGGTACACGTACCACAGTTTGCCCACCACTGCCCTATGATAACACTGATAACATGATCAAGGGCATCTCGTTTAGCAATTGCATTGCTAGTTAGGGAACCTACATATATAACCTTTCCTTCCAAACAGGCATCTTCCCACAAGACATGAAATTAGCCAAAGTAGTTCCCATCTTTAAAAATGGTGACAGACACAGTATGGACAATTACAGGCCAGTAGCTTTATTGCCACAATTTTCAAAGATTTTAGAAAAGCTCTTTATAAAACAACTAGATAACTTTATTGAAAAATATAATATTTTAAATGAGCAACAATATGGATTCAGAAAGAACAGAACAACTACATATGCAGTGATGAAAATGGCTGAAGAAATAGCTGATGCAATCGATAACGATCTTCATACAGTAGGTATCTTCATAGATTTAAGTAAAGCTTTCGACACCATTGATCATAACTATTTGCTGGAAAATGAAACACTACGGATTTAGAGGGACAGTTCATGCCTGGCTGAAAAGTTATTTAGAAAATAGACAGCAATATGTTCAAATAAACCAAGCAATGTCCGAATTTAAACCGGTCACCTGTGGATTGCCTCAGGGCTCCATCATTGGACCCAAATTATTTATTCTCTTTATTAATGATATTTGTTATGTTTCTGATAAGTTAAAATGTATTATATTTGCTGATGACACAAATTTGTACTCCTCCGGGAGAAATTTAGAAGAACTTTTGCACATTGTTGAACAAGAACTTGGAGTGCTCAAAACTTGGTTTGATGTTAATAAATTATCTCTTAATATAAAAAGAAAACCAAATTTATGGTATTTGGAAACCAAGCTGGAAGTAATATTAAATTAAAAATCTTTAACACTGAAATTGAAAGGGTCTGGGAGACCAAATTCCTCGGGGTTGTGATCGATCATAAATTTAACTGGAAAAAACATGTTGAATATGTAAAAGGGAAAATTTCGAAATCAATAGCAATCATGTACAAAACCAAAGACATGCTGAACCATAAAAGTTTATATTTAATTTACTGTTCACTGATACTTCCTTATTTAATTTACTGTGTGGAACTATGGGGATCTACGTTTAAAACCATAACTGATAAAATTGTTTTACTACAAAAACGAGGTATACGCATCATAAATAAAGCGGGATATTATGATCATACTAATCCATTTTTTTTTTTAAATTCTCATATTCTGAAGTTTAGAGACTTGGTTTATTATAGAACAATGCAAATCATGTTTAAAGCAAAAAATAAAACACTACCAGACAGTGTGCAGAAGTTTTTCATAGCGTCTGAGAGTAAATATGAGTTAAGAGATGGATGCAGATTTTTGTTACCAAAAGCGATAAAAGAATAAAAGAAGTTAAAGAAGATGTATTTCTTTTATGGGGTCCAGCTGTGGAATAGTGTTGATCTTAAACTTAAGCAATGTACTTCCTTTGTTATGTTCAAAAAATCATTATGTGCATTTTATATTTGGGAGTTATGGCTGTAATTGAAAAAAGGGGAAAAGAGATATGTATGTGTATGTATATGCATCTATGTGTGTACATGTATGTATGCAAGTGTATGTACAGTATATGTATATATTATATGTTGGTTTTTTTGTTTGTTTGTTTGTTTTTTTCTTTTTCTTTTTTCTTCCCACTTGACACTATATATTGTGTAGCTTAAGTTGTATAGTAGGCGGGCATTAATAAGCTTTGCTTCTGCCTGAGCCTTTTTCAGTCAAATTGTAATTTTTTTTGTCTCTTCCTTGTTTGCCTTGAAAGGTTGACTGAAATAAACTTAAACTAACTAACTAACTAACTAACTAACTAACTAGTTAGCAATTCTATTCTGATGGAGTTTTTTGTATTCCAATTTAAATATAACAATATTAAATAATGAATTGTGTAATGTTATAGGAAAATAATTGACAAAGACGTATTTAAAAAGTTTAGTTAAGCCAAAAACAACGGTACAATCTGGCAACAATAAAGGCACAAACGAGAGGCAGGTGCAAACAATCAGGGTGATCACAGAAGGAAGTAAAGTGGAATACTACGAAGACAAGACAAACCTTCAAAGTAAAACATGAATAATCACTAATGACAGAGGAGACGAAAAGAGACACTGACAAAACTCAGAAAAAGAGGGAAAACCCCCCAAAATACCCATGTGCACAACTCAAACCCACACCATAACAAAAACCCATTAAACAGTTTATTAGGCTGGTGAAGTGCACTCTGTGAATTATCTGGTATTGTATAAGTTGTAAATTTGAATTAGTGGCAGAAAATAATATATATTTACAAATGTGGGCCAGAAGTCAGCAATGGAGGGAACTCTAGTTCCCATTTTATTGAAGGGATAGATATTGTTATGTCGGTCATAGAAATTAACTTGTATATTTTGGATACAATTTTTTATAGGAATTTTGAGATTTGAGTTAATTCTTAAATTAATGGAGGAAGACTGAGGTTAGGTGCTTGTGAGAAAGTGAGCGTAGGGACCAAGGTTTGTAAGTGATGGTTTGTTGTAGTATTTTGAGTTACAGTTAGTGATGGGTTCAACGTTCCGACACGTCGCCAAACTGTATTGAAACATGTCGATAGTGAGTCACTGAATACTGACACCTGCTGGACATTAAAAATCCCTACAGGCAACTGAGTTGCCAGACTCAACTGACACCAATATGACCAAGTATACAATAATAAAATATAAGTCATTGCATTGTATATGGCATCATTGCATATCTGAATTTAGATTTAAAGTATCTTTGATATCTTCAGATACAGATACATGTATCATAACTAGAAAATCGAAGTGACCGTGTTTGTGAATGAAGATGCTTGTGGACTGAATTTCTTTTTTCACAAATTTTTATTTAAAAAAATAAGTTTTTCCAAAGATTTGAACTTTAGTCTATTCCGCTTTTTGGACAACAGTTCTCCAGCCTTGGAAAAGACCCTCTCACAAGGGACAGATGATGCTGGTGTGCAAAGAAACTGCAAGGCAAGCTGGGAGAGCCCCGGCTGGGGCTCATTTGTGTATCCGATTAGGGATGCACAAATGAGGCCATCAGTGCGGCCATCAGTGTCTCCTCGCCGCACTTAGAGAAACTGGAGAACCTGAGTAATTTAAATCTGGGGTCCAGAAGTGTTGCAAGGGTCAACACACTTAATGACTCCAGATTTGAAGCAGCGTCTGACTAGATGCTTCAGGTGTTCCTGTAGGTGTTTGGCTGCCTGTGTGTGCAACGTAGAAGCATTACGCTCTAGTGCAAGATAGAGCATTTTCATCATCGGGATGACCTTTGACCCTGACACTCACCTCTCTTCAGACAACTCCACTGTAGCCTGATGGAAAGGAGCAAGCACAAGAAGTATTTCTCCTATGATGGTGTACTCATCGGCTGTAAGTGGAGTCAAAACCTTCTGCAGAGAGGCCAGAGATGCACACTGGTTCCCTCTCATCATGCAGCCTTGACAGCGTTTCATAGTTACTATTCCAGCGTGTTGGCATCTCATTGATAAGTTTCAGGGTTGGTCGTCCCATCTGTTGCTGCACTTGAACAAGCTTCTCCTTAGCTGTGGTGCTTGATCTGAAGTATGTGACGATGTGTCGAGCTTTGCCTCTGATGGATGCAAGTGTGGGGATCTGATCACATGATTTTCTAACTAATAAATTTAAATTATGTGCAATGCAAATTGTGTGTCGAATTTGGAGCTGTCTAGTGGATGCAATCACGTTTGGTGCTGCGTCAGTCACAAGACACTTTACTTTATTGGTTATGGCCCAGTCCTCCATCATGCCCCTTTTGACTTGGGCCAGATTGTCTGCAGAGTGACTTTGTGGAAAGTATTGCACTCCCAACACAGGTGTACACAACTGCAAATTGTCATTAATGTAGTGACAGGTAAGAGCCAGGTAAGCCTCCATGTTGACAGATGTCCACATGTCAGCTGTTATACTCACTGCCACAACTTGCTGTACTTTCATTTTCATTTGTTCTCGTTCCTCCTCGTACTTTTTGGCCACCATTTGTTTGATGGTCTGAAAATTACGCCAAGTGAAACCAAACAAATCAATATATTCAAATTAAAGATTAAAAAAATTGGATATATCAAATACTACCTCTGATGATTTCCACACACACCTTTCTGGTTATCAAGACAAATTCACTGAACCTTTCACTCTCCACAGTGCTGAGGGGCTGGCAGTCCTCCAGGATGAAATTTAGCAGAGCTTCATCCAGCATCTGCTTCCTGGAAGCTTAATGGCTAAAAATAAGTAAAGAATAAACTATTAGGAGTTAATGATCAATAAAGCAACTGTGAATAAGTTGTAGAATGGCTGTATACCTGAGTTCATCCTGGGTGTATCTGGGGCTTCATTTTCATGCCTGGACCTGTAGTGTCTCAGCATTGAGGGGGTGCACTTATTTATATACGACCGCTCTGTCGAGCAAATTCAACATTTAACCTGCAGAAAATAGTATGAATAGTAAAATAAGAGTCACTTTGGAATTAATTTGTATTCAGATAAATCAACTGGGAACTTTGAGAGAAACAGGATGAAACAAGGAAGTTAAAACAAACACCTTATTTTCAGATATGAGATCGAAATTGTGCCAAACGGTGGAAACCTTTCTTTTAGCTTGTGGCTGGTCCAGAATTGTTGCCGATTTTGACGACATGTGACAAAAGATTGGAGATTCTTTTGGCAGTGCATCCCGTCGACAGATGCGCTTCCTTATAAACACAGTTTGGCGCGTCACTGTCAGTGCGATACAGTACCTGTATCGGTCACGTGACTTTCTTAAGGCGAACAGCGTACCGATACGTACCAACACAGGTGTTGCTCTCTGAGCTCGACGCATGCGCCGATGCATCAGTGTTGCTGGATCCATCACTAGTTACAGTCAATGTAGTGTGGTACCCACTAGTCACAATTCATTTTTTTGTTGTTCAATAAAACTGGTGTACATTTGCTCACCTGCATGCCACGTAGCTGTCTGGCAGCTACGTGGCATCTGGCGCACCGCAGTGGGACCACGCCTTTATTCATGCTGAGTGCGGGCACAGGAGTGGTATCTCACATTTGGTGGCAGTGGTGGGATACTAGACGCCACTGGAGAAGCTGGGGAAACAAGGTGGAAGACGAGTTTGGGGTGCAAAGCAGAGTTGGACCCGGGTGCCAATGGATGACCGAGGCGAGGAGGAAGGGTCCTGTCGGCGGCTTGTCCGGGATGAGGAGGACTATATGCCTTGTTGCAGCAGACACTGAAGTCTCAGGAGAGGGAGTTCTTTAAGCAGGAGAAGTGCTGGAGAAGTGTGCAGGTCCATCTTAACCAGCTCCGTGAGGACTTAGAGGGGGGTTCGGCAGCCAGCCCAAGCGCCGCCACAGCAGCACATCCAGCCTCCCGCCAGACCTCCGCCACCACAGCAGTCCGTCCAGCATCCAGTCGGACCGCTGCCGCACCAGTCCATCCAGCATCCAGTGGGACTGCCGCCGCAGCAGCCTATCCAGCATCCAGTCGGACCACCGCCGCTGCCGCCGCGGCCCGACCATCATCCAGTTGGACTGCCGCCGCAGCAGCCCAGTCAGCATCCAGCTGGAGCGCCGCCGCCGCAACAGCCTGCCCTATTGTCACCGCTGCAGTTGTATGCATCACCGCGGCCAGCGTCGTTAACCATTCAAAGCTCGCCTGGGGATGGAGCTTCCCCGGTTGCATGGTCACGGGCCGCCATCCCCAGGTTGGAAGGGAGTGAGGATATTGAACAATATTTGGTCACTTTTGAAAGACTGGCTACAGCCTATCGATGGCCCAGAGATGATTGGGCTGTGTATCTGGTACCCTATCTCAGTGGCAAGGCGCGCGGCGCATATGTGGCGATGGACATTAATGATAGCACGGATTAAGCAAAAGTTAAAGAGGCAATCTTGCAGAAATACGAAATTAATGAGGAAGTTTATCAGAGAAGATTCCGAGAACCAGATATCCAGCTTGGTGAAACCCAGAGAGAACTTGTATGACAAGTCTGCCTGGGAGCACTTACTCCAGCCTGAGCAAAAGGTCCTTCTGGTCCTACCCACTTCTAAGAATAAACTGCTCGCTCAGTGGCAGGGGCCTTTTGCTGTCACTCGTAGGGTGAGGTGCGCCACCTATGAGATTGACATGCCTGGTCGGAAGAAGAGGCAGCAGGTGTTTAATGACAATCTGTTAAAAGAGTGGCGGGAGCCAGGTCCCCAGCACAAGACTCAATTATTGGTCCAGGCTGTGGGAGAAGAGGAAGACCATCCTGAGCGGTTCTTTCCCTTCAGCCCAGCCACCGGCAGCCCTTGACCTAGAGCATTTGGCTCCACAGCAGCAGGGGGAGCTGCAGGCTGTTATTCCTGAGGGCCTGTTCCAAGAGAAGCCAGGTTTTACTACCTTGGTGGAACACCACATTTCCCTAAAAGACACAACACCAGTCCGGCAGAGGATGTACCGGATTCCTGAACGTCTTCTGCCTCGTCTTAAGGATGAGGTAGAGGAGATGTTGTCCCTCGGAGTCATTGAACGCTCCCACAGTGAGTGGAGCAGTCCAGTTGTCCTTGTGCCCAAAAAGGACGGCAGAGTCCATTTTTGTATAGACTTCCGCAAAGTGAACGCCCAGTCCCACTTTGACGCTTATCCTATGCCCAGACTGGATGATCTACTTGAGCGTCTAGGGAAGGCCTGTTATATCACCTTGGATTTGTGTAAGGGGTACTGGCAGGTGCCCCTTGCTGAGCAGGACCGACCCTATACAGCCTTCAGAACGCCTCAGGGATTTTTTCCAGTGTGTGGTTATGCCGTTTGTCCTGCAGGGGGCCCCTGCGAGCTTTCAAAGGCTTATGGACTGTGTTCTGGAGGGCACCGAGACCTATGCTGCAGCTTATTTGGATGACATTGTGATCTATAGTACTACCTGGAGTGATCACTTGTGTCATCTGGCTGATGTCTTGCTGTGGTTTAAGAGGGCTGGGCTTACTGTACATCCTCGCAAGTGTAACTTGGCCAAGTCGGAGGTCCGGTACTTGGGCCATGTGCTCGGTAGAGGGGTGATAAGGCGCCAACAAGACAAAGTTCAAGCTATCAGGGACTGTCCCTAGCCGCAGACGAAGAAGGATGTACGTTCATTCCTGGGTCTGGTGGGCTGGTACCAGAGGTTTGTGCCTGATTTTGCCACCCGTGCACCCCTCTTTCTGATCTTGAGCAGGAACAGGCCTTCAATGACCTAAAGATGGCCCTGTGTCAAGATCCAGTGCTGCAGAGCCCTGACTTTGATAGGCAGTGTTTTCAAAAACAGCCGTCGGCCGTCGCATCCGACGGTAACTTTTCCATTTGCGACGCCTACTTTCCCTTGGGTAAATAAATTATTAAATAAATAAAGTTTTCGTAAAAGAGCCAAGTGTCCACAAAGGTTTTTGAGTTAATAAACTTGAAAGTTTCGTTGAGAATTTCGCCACACCATCGCTTGAATCTGCTTGCATACGTCGATCACACGTTCAGCAGTTTCCAACGGAAACTGCTCTATTTAAGACAACATATTTTAGCGTCCGGCTGGACACGATAGAAAGAATGGACGAAAAGGTGCTCATCAACCGTCGCTTTATTTCAACCAGAACCGGTTACAGTCGGCCGTGACCAGGCCAAAAATAAAAGACAGCAGTACAGGAGAATAACACAGCTGCTAATCAGTTAGCGCTCTCGGGCTCTCCCACAATAACACACAGGCTTCCGTCTCTCTTTGTTGCTAGTCCCGCCCCCTAACCTATTCTACCCAATAACCTGCCTGCCTCAGCTCGAGATGCATTCAATTAACTCATGTAATCCGAACATCAGAACATCTAAACCAGGGGTGTCCAAACTCGGTCCTGGAGGGCCGCTGTCCTGCATGTTTTTGATGTTTCCAAGGCACAACACACCTGATTCAGTTGAATAGGTCGCCACCAGCTTGTCATTCAGGTCTGCACAAGTCTGTTAACGAGCCATTCATTTGAATCAGGTGTGCTGAAGCAGGGAAACATCTAAGACATGCAGGACAGCGGCCCTCCAGGACCGAGTTTGGACACCCCTGATCTAAACAATAACAGAGCATCATAACATGAACATAATGTCAGGGTTGCTACAATATTCTGTATTCCAAGACGAGCAAAATGGCGGAAAATGACTGAAAACTAGCCTGTATGTGTTAAATAATCAACACAAATTAGGCACAGATTTCAGATAAATGTGTCATTTTTAGCTACTTTTTCATTCAAAATTAAAGATGAATGTGTAAGAATGTTAGTAAATTAGAGACTAGCCAAACTTGTAATGAACTACAAACACGTTGTTTAGCCTCTTGTAACTTCAAGGTCCATTCTAATGTAGAATCAGATTAATATCAAGGACGTTAATGTTATCATAAACCAAGCAAACATGGAGTTATAAAATAACCAGTTTATTTTCATTTGATTTGTTATTAAATACATGTATCACACTTTGCTCTTTCAAACTTGCAATTACTTTCTTTACTCTTGTTTAACAAAAGACATGCAACGTTATGGCTAGGGTTATTTTAATTAAAAAAAAGGTATCTGAACATCCCATTTTGCGTCTCAAAATGCTGGAAAATACGTCTCCGAGTCTAGAATTCGGGCCTTGCAACTCCTACTTCACTCAACGCAACTTCTACTTTCAAAAGTTGTGAAAACACTGATAGGCCTTTCACAGTTCAGAGGGATGCTTCGGGTGTAGGGCTGGGCGCCGTACTGCTCCAGGGGGAAGGGATCAAACATAAGCCAGTGGCCTATATTAGTCGCAAGCTATTCCGCCGGGAGACAAAATATGCCGCCGTGGAACTTGAATGCCTAGCGTTGAAATTGGCTCTGGACACTTTTAGGTATTACCTGCTAGGCAGAGACTTTGTGTCGGAGACTGACCACCGGGCTCTTCAGTGGCTTGAAGGACTCCAGGTGGAGTGGTTTCCAGGTGGTTTCTGGTGCTGCTGCCCTACCGCTTCAAGGTCCAGTAGCGGGCGGGCAAGCAAAATGTGGTGGTGGACTTATTGTCTCACCACCCTGGTGGCAAGACTTTAGAGGGGGGGGGAATGTGAGAAAGTGAGCATATACATTTCTCAACCTTAATGAGCCTAGGGACCAAGGTTTGTAAGTGATGGTTTGTTGTAGTATTTTGAGTTACAGGAAGGTAGTGTGGTACCCACTTGTTACTGATGTTACGAGGCGTGCTGAGGCTTCGAAGTGGAGGGGTGTTTCCGGGAAGCGTATCGAGGCTTGCTTCATTTACGGGAGGAGCCAAAAGCGATGACGTCCGAAGCTTCGCTGCCCGGCTGTACCACCTGACTGCTTCGGGAAATGGTTCACATCTTGGCGCGGCGTTTGACAGCTTTATAAACGCCACAGGCTCCATTCAAAATGTGTGTTTTTGTAGGCGAGTTGCGGTCAGTTCAGAGTGTGGATAGAGTTTGGATAGCTTGGAGACTAGAATCTGGATAGCGTTTATATAGTTTGTGGTAGTTCAGTATATAGTTTGTACATGATGGCACAAACATTTTTATGCAGCCCAGCATCCTCTGTGCCATGTGAAAGGGTGTTCTCCAAGGCTGGAGAGATTGTGTCTAAAAAAAGGAATCGGTTAAAACCAAAAACTGTGGAATAATTGCTAGATAAATTGATAGAAAATGCATAAAATCACCCCTTTAATGGTCGTCATTGTCCAAGTTGCACAAGCATATTCAGTGCGCCCCCTCTGTAGTTCCACAAGCACTTTCACTGTTCTCTGCCCGAATAAGGTCAGGTGATTTTCTTAAAATAACAAAATAAAAAGAGCTGCCCGGTAGTGCAGTGGTTGTACATGTACAGAGGCTACAGTCCTCATGTGGCTGGTCGCGAGTTCAACTCCCAGCTCGTCGACCCTTTGCCGCATGTTTTCCCCGTTCTCTCTGCCCCCCTCCTTCCTGTCTCTCTCCACTATAAATAAAGGCCACTAGTGCCAAAGAAAATTGCACAACATGCTGTAACATATGATACTACTTTGGGAAACATTAAACAGAGATTACATTCAAACAATATTTTATTGTGCACTTGATCATTTATGTAGACTAATTATTTGGTCATACACATTTTGTTATTCACAGTCATTCGCAAGAGCCATAACTGATACATAAATTCAATGCATCACATCTTAAGAGTCAGCTGGCTGTGATTATAAACCTGACCAGTAGGTGGTGTCATGTGATTATAAACCTGACCAGTAGGTGGTGTCATGTGATTATAAACCTGACCAGTAGGTGGTGTCATGTGATTATAAACCTGACCAGTAGGTGGTGTCATGTGATTATAAACCTGACCAGTAGGTGGTGTCATGTGATTATAAACCTGACCAGTAGGTTGTGTCATGTGATTATAAACCTGACCAGTAGGTGGTGTCATGTGATTATAAACCTGACCAGTAGGTGGTGTCATGTGATTATAAACCTGACCAGTAGGTGGTGTCATGTGATTATAAACCTGACCAGTAAGGTTGGTGGTGTCATGTGATTATAAACCTGACCAGTAGGTGGTGTCATGTGATTATAACCTGACCAGTAGGTGGAGTCATGTGATTATAAAACCTGACCAGTAGGTGGTGTCATGTGATTATAAACCTGACCAGTAGGTGGTGTCATGTGATTATAAACCTGACCAGTAGGTGGAGTCATGTGATTATAAACCTGACCAGTAGGTGGTGTCATGTGATTATAAACCTGACCAGTAGGTGGTGTCATGATTAAACCTGACCAGTAGGTGGTGTCATGTGATTATAAACCTGACCAGTAGGTGGAGTCATGTGATTATAAACCTGACCAGTAGGTGGTGTCATGTGCATTTAAGCGTCAAGAAATGAACCATTTCTCGAACCAGTTGGCTGATGTGTTACGATGCCTCACGATGCTTCATCTTGCCATCACTACCACTTGTCACAATTCATTTTGTTGTTGTTCAATAAAACTGTTGTAGATTTGCTCACCTGCATGCCAGGTAGCTGTCTGGCAGCTGGGTCCCGTTGCGGAAGCGTGCACCGCAGTGGGACCACGCCTTCATTCAGGTGTTAATGTGTCAGACAGGTGGGGGGTGAGTGGGTTTGTGAATGTACCAATTTATTGTCATTTTTCAATTTGAGGTTTATGTGGGATTACGTTTAAGTGTTATGATTATTGTTAAATGATGAGGTTTTGTGGTTTTGTCTTTTTTGTTACTTTGTTTTTTGAAATGGTTATGTTTGTGGGTGGGGAGTATCCCTCTGCAGATGGTGGATCAATTGGATCAATTTGGGTTTGGGTAATTTAAGAGAGTGATTCACCTGACAGAGTTTATTGGTCTTTTCTTTTGCTAGAGGGAGGTGGTCTCTGAGTCTATGTGTCTCTGTTGTTTTGTGCCCGAGGAAAAAATAAAAATAAACTTTTTCTTTTAATAAAAACTGGAACTTATCTTGGCGGCACCCTTCTTTTATCCACCCACCTCAAACCCCAAGGCCCAAAGATCAACTGGGCACAGGAGTGGTATCTCACAGTGCTTCAGTGTTAAATTTAGATTCTAGAGAAGATTTAATCTCTAGGTATTCTAGACACTGACTTGGTCCAATGCCGTACTTCTACACCAGGTGAGAGAATGGAACCAGAGTGTTGTTTTTGTAGATATGTTTAAGATGTGTGTCGTAGCTTGGTCAGCCATGGCAGTCCTGTGTGTGTACTAGGCTTGGGCGGTATTACGGTAATACCGTATACTTCCGATATTCAAAAATAGCAGCGGTATCAGTTTCAATACCGTCTTAAAAATGCAATGAATGATTTCTGTGGTTTAAAGTTTAGTTTCTCTCCTGTATCGCTGTGTGTTCTGCTTTATTTTACCGTTTATTCATGTTCGCTTGCAGCTGACTCGCTCACCTGTTTGACTCGTCCTGTTAAGGTACTGACGATGAAAACAACACTTCCTGAGCTTGGTGCTTCAAAATAAAAGCTTCTAATGAAACTAATAATGTTGGACTTTTATGTTGAAGAATTTATAGGAAGTAAAACGTCCCGCATCAGACACTTTACTGTAAAGCGCGTTTCAGCGCTGCAGGAGACAGGCTGCAGGCAGCTGCAGCAGAGAAGGAACAGTTAAAACTACAGTGAAAAGCAAGAAATACACAAATAAATAACAACTGTAGTTGAGCCAACTTTATATTGAAGCACTGAACTGCTGTTTCCAGGTAAACTCGTGGCGGCGCACATAATGGGGACGGCTGTTTTGACGGGCGGCGTCCGCCGGTGGTGTGTGTTCGCCTTAATAGTCGCAGGAATACCGTATACCCCGGTTAAATGTGAGGGAAGTTTGACGGTATCAAAATTTGGATACCGCCCAAGCCTAGTGTGTATGTGTGTGTCAAGTTGGCGTCTCTCCCTGTCTTTAGTGGTTCCTGTTTTACTTTGAAAGGTCTGTCCTGTCTTCATTGTTTTCTGCTTTGCTTCCTCCCTCTTGTTACCTTGATCCTCTGCACCTGCCTCTCGTTTGGTCCTCTGTGTATTTAAGTCTTGTAATTTATCCTGTCTGCGTGGGTCCATTAGTCTATGTTATGTGTTTTACAGTTCTGCCTGTTCCCCTCTCATCGTCATACTCCTCACCCCGTCTCTGGAGGTTCAGTAAGTTTGTACTTTTGTATTTTTAGTGTTTTTGGACCTTTGTGTTTTGGCTGTTTGGACTTTTGGATTTTTGCGTATTTTGGATATTTGGGATTTTTTTTGTGTTTTTGTGAAATAAACCCTTTCCTTTGTACTCCTGCTTCTGGGTCCTCCCTCCTCCAACACTGCAAAACATGACAGAATGGACCGACCATCAATTGGACCCAGCAGGAGGCCTCAGCGCCTTTCGGGGCACCCGACTGGCTCTGGGGGGCCCCAAAAGCCTTCAGCAGGCTAGTCGGAGCTCGGAGTTTGGTCCGGCCCACTTTCTGGCAGAGTTCGCCTCCGAGACGACTGACAGGACGCCTCGAAGAAGGCGAGGCAGGCGCTTGCGGTCTGGGGCAACCCCACAGAGTACCAGTCCTCAAAGGGTTCATGTCGGCGTGGCCTGTGAGGCCACGGCAGAAAGATCTGGCCATAACATGGATCCGGCCGCTGGCGAGATGACCACGTTGTGGGAGTATTTCCACAGGCTGGCAGCCCAGAGCTCCTCCTGTGTGGAGGAGCCTGAGGACGAGTGCTCCAGGTGGGCACACGGGATCCGCCCGGTGAAGGCAAAGAAGGTCTTCTCCGGCTTCTTCCTCCGTGGCGGTCTGTGGGAATGCGCTTTCCCCTCCAGTCTCTGACGCGGTCCTGGACGCACCTCCTCCGTCGTTTCCCGAGGTGGTCCGGGACGCATCTCCACCAGCGTTCCCGATTCCTCAGCCACGGACCCAGCCACCACCACGACAACTGGAGCTCCCCGTCGCTGCACCGTGGACCTGGCAGCCGTCGCGATCACCGGCGTCCCCTGTCGCTGCACCGCAGACTCAGCTGTCACCGCCCAGCCCCATTTCCCTGGCAGGACAATCTCCTGACGCACCGGGCCACCTTGCCCTGCCGACCCTCGAGCCACTCCGAGCCAACCTGGCCAGGTGCAGGGAGGAGCTGGCGGCATTAACATCAGCGTTCAAGGGGGTCCCCGGTGCCGTTCCAATTGTCCTCGCCTCCGAGGCGGTCGACACGCCCGGTCCGACGGCCTTCGTCCTCGTCGGAGGCGGTCGACGCGCCTTCCCGCGTGTCGGAGGCGGTCGACGCGCCTTCCCGAGTCTCCGAGCGGTCGACGCGCATTCCCGCGTGTCGGAGGCGGTCGACGCGCCTTCCCGCGTCTCGGAGGCGGTCGACGCGCCTTTCCGCGTCTCGCAGGCGGTCGACGCGCCTTCCCGCGTCTCGGAGGCGGTCGACGCGCCTTCCTGCGTCTCGGAGGCGGTCGACGCGCCTTGCCGCGTCTCCAAGGCGGTCGACACACTTTCACTAAATTCCCTTCCCTTGCCGCTGCAGCAGGAGTTGTGGCCGCCCACCACGTCGCCTCGTGGTTCCCGTCCGGCGCCCTTGATGTGTGCCCAATCTGTGCCTTTGATGAAAAAATTAATTGGTTTCCTCTTTGTAATAATCCTTGTCAGGATTATTCCAAATGGTGGTCTGTATATCAGGTCAAATTGTGGTGTTAGAAATTCCCACTAGGCTGTCAGAGTTGTAACTACGATTGGATTCTTAATGCAGGTTATGGAAGGGAGGCTAAATGGCAAGTCTGAAATGCTGATTTCTTTGCAAAATGATTGTTCTAATTCTATCCAGGAAGAGTGGCATTGATGTGGGTTTAAACATGTATAAATCTATTGAAGTAATGAAAGAAGTTTGGGCTTCCAATCCACCTCTAAGGTTGGATCTTTGTAGTGTGGATCATTTTCTTGATTTTCCAATAATTCTGGGAGACCATCGAGTTTAGGTATTTAAACCATGAGAGAGGAGGTTTGATAGGGATCATTGAAAAAAGAGAGTTTACCATGGAAATATGGCCATTTGACCATAACAGTTCTGCCTATAAGGTTTGATAGATTCATTCAGCATTTAAGGTTGTCTTCTGTTTGCCACTGTGGGTTGACATCAAGACCAACTATCTCCGATAACTTGTGAGAAATATTAATTTCCAGGTATTTGATATTGCCTGTATTTAGTGAGAAGGGTGCTGTTTGGGTTGCTACACCCCAACCAGTGGGGTTTCATGGTAAGATGGTGGATTTAGACCAGTTAAAGGAGCCGTATGTAAGAGATCTAATAAAACGAATCATAAAATGACCCCGATATGTCAACAGACATTTAAAAATCATGTTCATTTCAAATACTTATGTCACTGACAACAGCACTCAAGCCAGGATATTCCCATTTAAAAAGAGGAGTTGCAGCCCTCAACTGATGTTGATGTTGTCATTTTTTGTTTTGGCCTGAAGCTCCACCCTCCACCTATCTCCCAATCACCAAGTCAGTAGTGTTTCTACATCCGGGTTGCCAGCTCGGCTCTAATTATCGCAGCTGCTACGAACGTGTTGGATGAAAAAATGTCTAGCTTTCCAAAACCTAAAAGATCTCGTTTTGAATCTGAGTTACGTCGTGACAAGGTCCGAATTAAAACAAGGATTTGTATAGGAGATGCTTTTGATAGATGGAGACGGCTGAAAGCGGAGAAGAATTTGAAGACAGACGCCAACGTTGCTGATTTTCTCCTGGACAGGTAAGATTCATAGCTAAATGTTTGGCTAACGCTAATTTACTTGGACAAGGTAACAGTGGTACCTCTACTTACGAACGCCTCTACATACGAAACTTTCAGGTTACGAAACGCCTCAATGGGAAAATATTTCCTCTACTTACGAAAGATCAAAGAAAGAAAAGATCTTTCATAAAGCATTAAATATAATTAACAGAAAATAAACTTACTGTGTAGGACTCGTCGCTTGCCATGACAGCCTACGTTCCTGCTGCATTCTGCAGCCGACCTGGCAACCTCTGGTCGGGGAGGAGGGGGAGGGTACACGCCGCTCAACAGTAATTTGAAAGTGACTGCAGTACCAGTTTTGGCCATAATCTTACAAACGGCTCCTTTAATAGTATAATCTGACATACTGAAAAATGAGTTTATCAATTTGATGGTTTGAAGAGGAGATGCTGATGGATTTTGTAGGTCCAGGAGGATCCTGTCTGCTTATGAGTTGATCTTGTGCATTGCATTTCCTGTCTGGATTTACTATTCTAACGTGGCTGATGGGGGTTCTATAAAAATGGTGAAAATGGGCGTCCTTGCCTTGCACCTCTGTAGAGTGAAGCGCTGTGGTGTTAATCCGTTTGTGGTAACTGTTGCCATGGTGATGGTGATGTATATCCAGGGGAGGCCGTAGCTCAGCTGGTAGAGCGGGTTGTCCAGTCACTGTGAGGTTGGTGGTTTGATCCTGGCTCTAACTGACCACATATCAAAGTGTCTTCGGGAAGAAAGTGAACCCTAATGGCAGCAGGCACCTACTGGTGGGTGAATGGGAGGCCGATGTAAACTGGCACCTTGATGGTGTAATGAAAGCGCTATATAGGTGGAGTCCATTTACAATGTGTGAAGAATACTTTTCCAATGATTCACCAAAGCCAAATTTAAGTGTGTGAAATAAAAATTCCCAGTTAACATTTTCATGTTTGTTTGTGATGAATTGGATTAAATAATCCGCATAGATTATTAGAGGAATGTCTTCCTTTAATGAAGCCAGTGTGTTCTGAGTGGATTATCAGATGAGTTTTTTTCTCTATTCGTAGTTCTTGTGTCTTAATGATTTTAGTGTGAGGGATTAATGAAGGAGATGTGGGATCTTTTTAACATTAAAGAATTCATTGCAGTGTTCATTTCTGTGTGGATCTTAGACTTTTGTTTAATTTCAGTTGATAGGATGTTTTCAATAATCTGTCTGTAAAGATCTTTAAAGCTTAGTTTATGAAAAATTCCATAGAAACAAAGAGTGATTTTTTATTGTGTTAAGTAAGGGCTGTCCTCCTTTATCAGGGTCATGACCATAAACTGAGGATACGTTTATTGAACCAGAACATACAAACGCATGCACAAGCCTATCAAACTATGTCATCAGTGGAAACAGCCACCTTGTATGATATCTTTTGCAACCCTGGACTAATGTTACACATGTTATTTAAGCATATCTTTATTATCTCTTGTATAAGTTATAGCTTTGTGGCACCAATTTTTAAAAACATAGTTCCTTCTGCTGGTTAATATGTCCCATTTTACCTGGGAGCAGCTTATTGGTGAACTGTCATAAAATGTCTAATTATTATTTATTATAGATCACATGTTTTATGGCTCTTCCCTTTGAACACAGATCCACTTCCAAGTGTCAGAGGTGGAGGAGATGATAGCGCACGGCTGCTGAACAGTTAGGCTCATGAACATGGTGTGAAGGGTTTAGTCTTCATGTGAGCTGGTTTGAATTCTCCTCCCTGACTTTTTTAAATGACTGAGTTCCTCTGTTCTCTTCTCAGGAACATCTGAGATCACAGCAGAGCCCAGGACGAAAAGCCAACATGTCTTCATCTTCATCCTGTCATTCGTGTCAAATAAAGCTTCATTCAGCAGTGTGTTCTGGATATTTTTTTTCTTTTTAGCTTCATAGCCTCATGTCGGTCACATTGTGAGATCTCAACATAATAAATGTATGAAAGCACTGCGGTGTGTCGTTTCACCAGCAGTGGGCTCTTCTGTTCTGCCTCTTACCAAAAACTAAAGGTAAGGCTGATCTGTTGAAGTTGAGTACAGGTCTGTGGATATTCTCATTTATCCAGGTAAGTTCCATTCTTGCAACAATTGAATCATAGACAACTGGACTTAGATTGGTCTAGAAGACGTTTCGCCTCTTATCTAAGCGGCTTCATCAGTTCTCAACGCAACAGTCTGACAGTTTGAGTGCGGACTAGTCAGACTGTTGCGTTGAGAACTGATGAAGCCACTTGGATAAGAGGCGAAACGTCTTCTAGACAAATCTAAGTCCAGTTGTCAAAAGTTGAGTACAGAAACTAATTCTGGGGGGTTTTGAGTGACAGAAGAGCCTGAGCACTAACTCAAACTAACCAAGCTGAATTCCAGCACCATCAAATGAGCAGAACTCCTTTAGAAACGTTACAGTCATGGATATAGAAACTGGATTGATGTACATGACGGCTAAGTGTTGTGCCCGTCATGTTCGGGCAGGAAAAGATCCAAAAATTTGCTTTACAAAATTGTCAATACCTGCATGAGTATAAACTGATTTCCATTAAATCAGAGGGTTTTCTCACTGGAACTCCAAAAGCATGTCCGTCAGGCTAATTGGAGACTCTGAAATGCCCACAGCTGTGTGAGCGTGGTTCTTCGGCTACATAAAGAATCAATACTCCAACTTCCATGCTGAGTCCATGAAGTACATTTAGGGCCCTATCATGCGCTAAACCTCCTAAACCTGCTATTAAGGGATAGCAGGTAGAGGGAGGGGCGTTCCCCCACAAAGAACGCAATCTTCCACCTCCCTAAACCCACGATCTTACCTGCGCTAACCACTATATTATGCATGGGAGTGGTTAGGGCGTTCCACCTGTTTAACCAATCAGTGCGTCAGCAGCCATTGCCTTTAAGAGCAGGTTTAGCTACCCGCTAACTGCTATGGAGCATCTTTTCACCCAGATCAGAGCAGCTCTCATGGGCAGCTGGTCTGGGACTCTGTAGAGCTTCCTCCTCCTCCTCCTCTGCACTGATATATACATAACTAGCTCTAACTAATGTGGAGCAAATGATTTAGTCATTTCTTTTGTACTCCAAGAAGTTCCAACAAACTGCTCAGAAAAAAATAGAGCCAGTGGCTTCCAGGAAAGCATTTCTTAACTAGAAAAGCAATCGGAGAGCGCAGACCTCCGCCAAGCACAACAGTTCTCCCATACAGAGATTTACAGATTGAGATAAAATCCGCCTTCTGGATCAGATCCGGATCAGCCTCTGAAATTTTATAGAGGTTTTCAGTGTCAATACCTGAGTGAAATTTAATGAGCTGTGGGCAATAATTAACGGAGATGTTGAGAAACAAAATTTCCGGCCCGATTGAGCGCATGTTACAGTCTCAAGCCGGGTTGTGAACCCGCAACCTTCCACCTCTGGGGCTCCTGAGCACAACCCACTGCGCCACCTTCAATCCTCTATATAGACACTCAGATCCACCTGTGTTTCACCTTCCCATCCGACGAGCAGCCCAGGTGTGGCACTGCACGCCTGTACCTATTCAGTCATCATTCAACCAGACTCGTCTCCAGATCTTCCCATAGAAACGCCTGATCCAGCCATTCGCAGTGCCACCTCCTTGCCTTCGTCGTCTCCTGGATTGTTGGTTTGGCTGCCAACCCTCGAATCCTCCTTTTTTACATCTGAGAGAATTAAACTCTTAAAATTCCAGAACTCCCTTCCTGTCTCCATTGTGGTTGCTTTAGGGTTCAAGAAACAACTAAACAGCGCAATGTTAGCGAAAATTTGAAAGTGATCCAGAATCCAGGATTTCTTCCGGATCACACCCAAAATAAAATCAGTTCTGTCTTTTCACATTTCTGACAACTCCTGAAAATGTCATCAAAATCCATCCATAACTTTTTGAGTTATCTTGAACACATCCCCTGCACAAAGACGCACAGCCGCGCCAAGACGCATGGCCGCTGGAAGCGGTGTTTTTTAAAATACTGCAGAACGGATCATTGGATGAGCATTGAGCCAGAGGAACACGTATGATGACATCTACCTTCTACCACTGAGAACATCTCAGGTGCTCCGAGCTCAAGGAGAGGATCAGAGGGATACGAGCACAGAACAAGAAACTCCACAACAGAGTTCTGTGATCTCCTCGTTTCCTCCACAGCAAACATCTGGATGAGATCATGCCACAGCTGTACAGACATCCTCTGCCCTTAAGAGAATAATAACGTATGACAGTAATACAGTGATGCATAATCGAGAGGTAGAGCCGGTTGTGCAGTCCACATGTGACTGGGTGGACGTGCAATGACGCGATTTGGACGCGCTCTTTTACGCGCCGACATGCCAGTTGCGCTTTCCACAAACTTTTTTGGGTATTGGGTAATGGGTGGTCAGACCACCCATTACCCAATACCCAAAATCTGCGAGATACAGGTACCGCAAGATACCGAATTTGTGGAAAGCGCAAGAGACACGCCCACTGCCGCGCCCACAATGTGTTTAAGGGAGTCGGCATAATGGGTAGCAGGTTTAGGGAGGTGGAAGATTGCATTTGAGGTTGGCAGAGGCTCCTAAATCTGAGATTTGCAGGTAATGGGTATTGGGTAGCAGGAGGTGCAAGATCGGGCCCTTAGTTGCAGTACATCAAACGGCCACTTGGGGTTTGGTGGTTGTCATTCTGTCATGCTGAATGACAATTTGACATTACCAGAGCCTTAACAGAAACGCCTAAAACCAAACATTAAGATAGGACTCCTGCCCGGCGCCCATGATGACATCACACAGTTAGAAGGATTATATCAGAAATGATGTCCATAGATGCTCTGGATGCTCTGTGACCTCCGAGCACCCAGTTTACCATACCACCATGAAGGCATCCCAGCACTACCTGTGCAGCTGCAGTTTGATTGGCTGATGTTTGCATCAAGTGACTAAAAAGTTGAACTTTTCTTACCTTCTAATGGGAGCCAAGACACAAGTACACCCATAATTCAGTTGGGCAACACCTCATGTCACCCCATTCAGAGTCAGTGGACCGCTGCTAGTATGTTTGTGTCAGCACTCACCTTTAGACTTTAAAGAGATGTTGGTGTCTTCTCAGCACTTTAAGATTAACTGGATTTAAAAAAGTCTTTACAAGGACAGGATGAGATCAGGTGCTCATACTGCCTTCTTCTCAAAGACGTATCTGTATCTGAGGAATCATCTCATAAGTGGACTCATCTTATATTTGGGTCATTGCCATTTTATCTGCTACTGTCATAAAAGTTATAAGTTGTAAAACACAAACATTAGTTTAGATAAGGGCCTGATAAATATTTAATAATGCTGGTCTCGTTGCACCCTAGCTCACTTCCACCACAGAGATTACTTTTCTTATTACACTTTGTCTTGACTCTTGTTTAGATGATTAGATTAGATTAGATAGAACTTGGGAGGTCTCCGTCGGGGAAATTGTTGTTCCAGCAGCTACAGCACCGATAAAACAGTAAAAGAAAGCAACACAGTTTGAAATATAGATTAAGATACAGTGATAATATATCAATAAGAGAGTAAAAAATATTATAAAATTGACTAATAAATAGAACAGTAGTAAAAATAGTGTTAAATAGTATTGCTCACCCAGAGAAATAAATAAAATAAACAACAATTGCACAACCATAAATATTCAGCTTTAGTGTCCCGACTTCTCCAATCCCTCTCTCTTCCTGCTACCCCCCCCCCCCCCCCCCCCCCCCCCCCACCTAGTGCAGAGTTATACAGTTTGATGGCTCGGGGGACAAAGGAGTCTCTGAGTCTGTTGGTGCTGCACCTGGGTTAGGGTTAGGGTTAGCAGTCAGGGTTAGGGTTAGGGTTAGGGTTAGGGTTAGCAGTCAGGGTTAGAGTTAGGGTTAGGGTTAGCAGTTAGGGTTAGCAGTTAGGGTTAGGGTTAGCAGTCAGGGTTAGGGTTAGGGTTAGGGTTAGCAGTCAGGGTTAGGGTTAGCAGTCAGGGTTAGCAGTCAGGGTTAGGGTTAGCAGTCAGGGTTAGGGTTAGGGTTAGGGTTAGGGTTAGGGTTAGAATTGGGGTTAGGGTTAGGGTTAGCAGTCAGGGTTAGGGTTAGCAGTCAGGGTTAGGGTTAGGGTTAGCAGTCAGGGTTAGGGTTAGCAGTCAGGGTTAGGGTTAGGGTTAGCAGTCAGGGTTAGGGTTAGGGTTAGCAGTCTGTCACTGATGACAGGCTGCAGAGGGTGACTGGCGTCGTCCATGACAACCAGCAGTTTGTTTCTCGATCTCCTCTCTGCAACTGTCGCCAGAGAGTCCAGCTTTGTGCCGACCACAGAGCTAGCTCGCCTGATCAGTTTGTCCAGCCTGTTCGAGTGCTTTGTGGATGTACTGCCACCCCAACACACCACAGCATAGAGGAGGGCACTGGCAACCACAGACTGGTGAAACATCTGCAGCAGTTTCCTGCAGATGTTGAATGATCGCAGCCTCCTCAGGAAGTACAGTCTACACTGGCCCCTCTTGTACAGGTGTTCTGTGTTACATGACCAGTCCAGCTTGTTATCCAGCCACACCCCAAGGTATTTGTAGTTACCTACAACCTCCACCTCATCACCCCTGACCAGCACTGGACGTGGACATGGTCTGGACTTCCCAAAGTCCATGACCAGCTCTTTAGTCTTTGAGGTGTTGAGGTGCAGGTGGTTCCTTTGGCTCCAGACAACAAAGTCATTCACCAGACTCCTGTACTCTTCTTCTCTGTCGTCCCTAATACACCCCATGATAACTGTGTCATCTGCAAACTTCTGGATGTGACACAGCTCCGAGCTGTAGCAGAAGTCTGAGGTGTATAGGGTGAAGAGAAGGGGGGCCAGCACTGTCCCCTGCGGTGCTCCTGTACTGCTGACCACAGTGTCAGACGTGATGTCCATCAGCCGGACATACTGCGGTCTGTCGGTGAGGCAGTCAGAGATCCAGGACACCAAGCAGGGGTCCACTTGCATCCTCAGCAGTTTGTCCTGAAGCATAAGGGGCTTCAACTTTCCTCCTGTAGGTGTGTTTTGCCTCTTTCAGGCCCTGTTTCACCTCCTGCTGTGCTGATTTAATTGCCTCTCTGTCCTTGCTCCTGAAAGCTACCTTCTTCCTGTTAAGGACAGCTTTGACCTCTTGAGTCACCCAGGGTTTATTGTTCGGGTAGCAGCGTACAGTCTTAGCAGGGGTGACCACGTCTAAACAGAAATTTAAATAATCGGTCAGACAGCGTGTCTGCCCTTCAATGTCCTCGCCATGAGGTTTTAGCAGCACATCCCAGTCCGTGGCTTCAAAGCAGTCTCTCAGGGCGTCCTCCACTTCAGACGACCACTTCCTGATAGAGTGTGTTGTAGTCGACTGCCTTTGCACCAGGGGGGGTGTACTGGGGCTGTAGGTGGACCAGGTTGTGATCAGACTTCCCAAGTGGGGGGAGGGGGGTGGCTCTGTATGCATCCCTCACGTTGGTATACAGAAGATCGATTGTCTTATTATTCCTCGTGGGACAGTCCACAGCCTGGTGAAAGGCAGCCAAGGTGGAGTCCAATGTAGCATGATTAAAATCCCCAGAGATGATAATGAACGCCTCAGGGTACCGTGTCTGCAGCCTTGCTGTCGCTGTGTGGATCTTCTCACAGCCAACGGCTGCATCGGCGCTCGGAGGGATGTAAACACAGAGAGCGATCACGTGACTGAACTCCCCGGTAGGTAGTAAGGCCGTAGGCTAACAGCTAGCAGTTCCAAATCCCGACAACACAAGACCTCTTTCACAGTAACGTGTCCTGGGCTACACCAGCGGTGGTTAATATATATGATGAGTCCCCCACCTCTGCGTTTTCTGCAAGCGTTTGCGTCTCTGTCGGCTCTCACTGCAGTAAAACCCGGCAGGTCCACATTAGCATCCGGTACCAGGTGATTTAGCCACGTCTCTCTCGGTAAGTCCGCTGGTTGTTCAGTGCAGACAGTTCGTCTATCTTGTTCAGCAGTGAGTTGACGTTCCCCATTATAATAATGGGGATTGATGGTTTAAAACCATTGGCGGTTCTGGGGAGGGGCCAACGGGGGCCAGTGCCCCTGTAACACTGATTCCGGACCCCCCTGGCCCCCTCTCCGAACGTAGATTATACAGTAGCGCCGAGTCGCCGACGTCGAAGGTGGAACTAAAGTGCCTGGCTTAACATTCTAGTCGGACCCTTAAATGCGCTGCACCGCTGATAAATACAAGCGCGAATATATGAAGCAGTGCAAAAATTAAACAACTACTAACGATCTTACACTGTCAAGGTAAGACTTCTGGTAAAGAAATGTTGTTTGCTAACTTTATGAATTATAATAGCATCCTGCCAGAACACCAGGTGTTAATGTCAGCTTAAGTTAATTGTATGGTTCTAGCTAACGTTAGTTACTATCCTTAACGTACGTTATCACAACACAAAACCAAGCAAGCCCGCAACAGTAGGGTTGCGTTTTAAATTAAAACGCCTCCGGTTGTCCGCTAGCTTAGCCTTTAGCTTGGCGCCTGCCATGCAGCCTCTGTATCTGCTCCTCAGTTCTGCCGGTATATGGTGTCGTATTCCGGGATGTGCTGTTGTCTTTAAGCCCAGTAACTCTTCCCTTGAATAAACAAGATGACCGGCTCCCGCTGGTAAGTTAAACATATCCACAGGATTTAAGGAAAAGAAGTAAAAAAGGAAATAAACAACTCGGTGCTGTGGAGCAACTGGAGAGGCTGCCATCCCTACAGCGCCATCTTGCAATCTTGAAGACCCCCAGAAACCAGACCACCCTGATCTGCTCTGATGTCCGACTGTAACGGTTCAGATAAAACAAGTGTATTGTGGAAGAACAAACTGCTTTTGATTTGGAGGTAGATGAAAAGCCAGGACCATGACTGTACTGTAACAAGTGATGTCTACATTGTCTTCTTCTGTCCCTTTAATCTAAAGGAGTCTATCATCTGCAAACAGTGATCTGCCTAATGATCACTCAGCTTAACAGAGGCTTTCTCTCAACAACATGTCAACAAAAAGACAACTTTATCTGACTGTCCACGGTGATTAGGTGGTCACGCTGCCTCCAGAGCTTTAATTGCAGGTTTTAAAGTGGACAAGGACACGTTTTCACCCTCCAACCTGGACAGCCCAGCCTGAAATAGATGGAGTATAAGCTCTTTAAACCAGCTCATCTTTCTTTTTTCTTATTTTTTTTTCTCACACAGTGGAGCGTGACGTACGTGGTCTTCATCTCTGAGTCTGATGATCGTTTGATTGGGGTTTTATGAACTGGCCTCATATCAATATAATTACAATAAACAGGACTGAATTAAAATGAAAAGGATTATAACCAAATGAATTTAATTTCAAAGTAACTGGACCATAAATCGACTGAAGTGGACTGTATTCAACTTGTCAATTTATCTATAAAGTGCCTTAAGGTCAGTTTTGTAATGAATAGGTGAAACAGTTATTGAATTCTCTCTTGAGGATGAGGTTGTATCTGGATACCAAAGGGCTTTAAATCGTTTTATCTGCTATTGCTGATGTCAGTTTCTAATAAATTCCTCACAACTAACACAGTGTGGAGCGATGATAACCAGTACAGAAAAGGCTGATTCAGTGGTTTATGGTTCCAGTAATCTCAATGAGAGAAGGAGGACCTGAACTGACTGAGGAGGAAGAATCCTGGTTGCAAAAAATGCTTTAATCTAAAACAGGACAGAATGTTATGTAATTAATTTAGTGCTGAAGGGAAGGAACATTAAGTTGCTGTGCTTAAATAAGTGTGGAAAGAGTGATATCTCCCTTCAGGTTAGAGGACCAGTAAGCCAGAAAACCACAGAGCGCATATTTGTAAGCTTATGGAAGAACTGGGTAAAGAGCTTTGCAAGTCTTTAGGAGAACCAAGAGCCCAGTTTAGTGTTTGGAGAATGAGGACTGGCTCAGGTTTAAAGCTCAGAGTTCTCTGATGTAGAAAACATTCATAACATCAGCCAAAGGACTTTTCATCAGACAAATGTTCTCAATTGGATTTTTGGTTTCCTTCATTGAAACATTCTTCAGATTAGCTCAGGTTGACAAGAGTGTGCTTTAACCTTGGAGTTAAGACCGGACCAGAACATTTGGACACCATGTGATAGTCTGGTAATCCTCACATAAAACATGTAAAACAGAAATTATCCAAGTCTATTTCTATCCTTTACAAAACAAGAGATTTATTGAATAATAGCTGCCTTCATTTGCTGTACTTTTCACTTGTGATGCCTTATATGACATATTGTGCTGAAATTTGGGGAAATACATACAAAACGAACTTAGATCCAATAATTAAACTGCAGAAAAGGGCTATTAGAATAATAAATGGAGCTGGATACCGTGATTCTACAAATCAGCTTTTTATAAGATCACACACATTAAAATTTTTGGACATTGTATATTCAAAAACCTTAGAAATTATGTTTCGAGTTGTAACTAGGACAATTCCCATTTGTATTCAAGAAATGTTTAAGCCAAGACAGGTGGTTTATAATTTAAAGGGGTTATTAATGTTTGAAACTTGCAGAGTTAGAACTAATTTAAAGTATAGATGTGTGTCAGTTTTGGGTGTAAAATTATGGAACGGATTGAACGATGAAATAAAAATGTGTAATTCTGTGTTAATCTTCAAGAAGACTTTAAAATCTAATATTATTAAAAATTATAAGGAAATTTAATTGAATTAAATTTTTCTGTTTATGTTATGTGTTTTGTAATGATGTTCTATTGTGTAATAGTCAATTAATCTTCTGATGGTATAGGATAGGCAAAAAAAAATAAGCCTTGGGGCTTCAGCCTATTCCTTTTTCGGTTGTTATCTGAAATTTTCTTTTTGTAAAACATGATTTTATTTTTGTTTTAAACCGAAATAAAGCATTCATTCATTCATTCAATCCTCAGAGGACAACAGTCTAAACCTTTACAGCACCCATTTAACCTTGATGACGTTCTAAAATAAAGGCTTTACGCTGTGTGTTTGGGGTTTACAAGCTGTTGGAGCTTCAACTCCCCAGCAGTCAGTTTGAGCTGCTGCTGAATGAAAAGGATGCCCAGTTACCCTGATTTAAGTCTTTAAGCCACGGAAACGAGACAGAGAAGAAGAACATGTAGAGAACCTAAAGAGATCAAATATGTGGAAGGAAGGGGACTGATCATGAGCCAGAGGAGACTCACAAAGATTTATTTGTCTCAGATGAAAGAGGCACAAATGTTGGAAAAATCGTCCATGGTGGCTCAAAAACGGCGTCGTACATCCGAGACCAAAATCAGGCTGTCGAGCAGAAGTTCAGAGGATTCGTCTCACAGTGCGTCTGCTTCTCGCTGCCGCCACGATCTCTGTCAGACAACCAACCAATAGCAATGCAGCATGAAATAGCATTAACATCAGCGCAGTAGCCAACCAACAACGGCTCCCAGTACAACGGAGAGAGGGAACTCAAATAGAAAAGAAAATGACTCTCTTTTTCCACTGTTCAATTCTTATCTTTTCATAGCTCATGGATGCCTCTAGAGCGAGAGCCAACTTTGGGCTCACCGGTAGAACCTGAGGTTGGCTGAAGATGTGATGACGCTGCGTTTCGAGCATGAAATACAGTCGGGTTTACTTCTGTTGCAGCCAAGGTAACATGCAGTCAATTAAACTTCTACAGATTTTACATCGTGCGTTGTTGCTTGCATTAAGCTCATAAGATCACAAAAATCACACAGTGGCTGCGGTTACATGATGTTTTTTTAATTCGGAATTGATAATTAGGAATTAAATAATTCAGAATTAAACTATTTTCCTTCGAGTTTACATGGAAATAGTAATTCTGAATTAAGGTTTACATGGAAAACACGTTTGTTCGGCTTTATTCAACTCCGCTTTAGGTCTGGGGGTTGGGAAGGGTTCTGATTGGATGGGGGGGGCGGACGTCTTTACGTCTACCGGAAGAAAACAAACTTAGCTAACTGGTTAGCAACAACATTCCACTTATTTTTGACCTGGGTGGCGTCTCTATCTGTGAAACCTCCTTCATTTAACCTGGCCGCTTTGAAAAGCTCACAATTTTTATGTTTCCTGCCATCTGTTCTTTTAATTATTTCCAGTTCCTCCAAGCTATTTATTAAATAAATCGTCTCTGCTCTTGAACACCGTTTACTGCGTGCTGCCATCTTGAAACTTTGTTTTGAAAACAAGCCCAGCGCGGAATATAAGCGTCATGGCGACAGACGGGCAAGAGAACTAGCATGCGCAGAAAGACGGGAATTAATTTAAACAGGAAGGAGTGTTTAAACATGACCCGCGGAGGAATTATTTAATTGCGGAATTAAAATGGGAATAAACCAGCCACTTACTTCGGAATTAAGTTTAATTCGGAATTGACATTTTCATATGGAATTAGGTGTTTACATGGTAACTTTTATTCGGCTTTAACTTTAATTCTGAATTAAAGAGGAATTAAACTTCCCATGTAAATGCACTGAATGTGACTGCAGTTTAAACTATTCCACCCGTCATAAAACCCTAAAGCTGTTCTTTTCCAGACTCTTCCACCATTGTGTCTGGCTTCTTAGAGACTGGGTTGTTTAAAACCTGACCTGATTCCTGTCTTGTTGCTGGGTTTCTTTATGCTACCTGCTCCCTCGCTGCTGCGACCTGATCTTTTAGACTTTCACCTCCGTCTGTCCGGCTCTGGGTCCACCATCACGGTAGAATTCTGCTTACATGTCACATATTCTTATCCAGGGCACAGCCTCTATCTGCGGTTGGAAACCTTCCAGCTCCTGATTATCAGCAGCTCTGCTTGTGTGCAACTTCACATGTGTGTAAATGCATTTGACTTGAGTCACTTTCACGCAGAAATGGGGATTTAAAGACACTATGGAGTTTATCCATGGTTCCATGAAGGGAGAATATCCCCTCCCCAGGGTGTGTTTCCTGAGATATTACCTGCAGTAAGGTGAGGACATGCTGACCTCGGTAGTGCACACCCTCCACAATGTCTCCAATAAAGGTTAATGACAATAATAATGATCACATTTGTCCAAGCAACTTCATTTTAAGTGGTGCCAGCGCTGAAACAAGGACTGGCAGAGCTCTGCTGGGTCTCAACCTGTTGCTGTTGCCTGAGCTGGCATCACGTAGGCTCGGACTGGGAGTCCCAGTGGACCTTCGCTTGAAAGGGTTCTGAGAAGACCTGCCCTGGTACCTTCAGCTGAGGCACATCAGACCTGCCGGCTGGACCTCCTGTTTTATATGTTGTTACAGCGGCGACATCACGACTGCTGCGTTTATCAACGCACAGTTAACACAAGCTGCATGTGCTTAGCTAAGCTTTGTCCTCAGATCATTTCAGGAAAACCCAAAGTGAGTCCAGTCTTATGGTACGATTAACACCACAGCAAAATATTCACAATATGACTGTGACTGTGCTTTGTTAGGTCTTTATTACACAGACAGGGCTAAGCACTAAGTAGCAAAAGCTAACAGCTGGCTTTACCCAGTTATAGTCCAATAATCCAGATTTATTGCTTTATATCAGGGATTCCCAAAGTGGGGTGCGCAAGCTGCCTCTAGGGGGTGCGCGAGATGAAAAATGTAATGGCGGTCTGATAATTTTTTTTTTTTTTCACACAATAAAAATGTGTAAATAAACATTTCCTTTGTAAAATTTTAAATCAAAAACTGTAATTTTAATGAATAAATAAATGCAGGCTATTCAAAATGCACGTCATCTTAAAGTGAAGCGTAGAAGAAGTTATATTCTTCTACCACAGCATTTGCACCTAGCTTGTGGCCTCTACTTTAATTATTCTCTCAAATATGCTCAATTGGCTGAAATCAGGGAAAATATCTTTATTGGAACTTTATTGGAATAGAATTAAAATTACTGGCGTTCAAATTTTATTTCCATAACCTGTGTTATGATGACGGGTTGTGTTAGTTCCACGGTCATTTAAACATCCATCAACATTGAAATTTTTGTTCAGTGTTCAAAATATTCTAACATTTTCCTCAACTTATCTGCTTTCTGCCACTGAGTCTGAGCATGTCATCCATCCTCTTTGCTCTTAAAAGTGGAAGCCTGCGCATAACTTTGTTTCATTATATTGGAACTGTGTTACAGTGTTTCAGTTTAATTTAAATGCGAGAGCGCATTGTTGTGATTGTGATTATTTTGTTCTGGTCATTTTAGCATGAATAAACATGGCGACTTTAATATGGCTATAATAAAGCTTGTTGTGTTTTTTTTAAGGGGTGGGGGATCGGGGGTGCGTCAACCTGGTTGAGACATAGAAGGGGGTGCGCGGCTAAAAAAGTTTGGGAAACGCTGCTTTATATAAATGTATCTTATGTAATACATGACAGTCAAATCTAGCTTTGGAGTAATATTAATCAAGCCATCACACTGAGTAAACAGTTCTCTTCTTCTTACAGTGCAATGTTCTGATCCTGACATTCACATTTATCCTGTTTTGGCACTTGGCACCAATCAAAACAAATTGGTGACCAATTACACCATCAAAATGGTAACATCTTTCCCCAAACTGGTCACCAGTGGGCCCTGAGAAATATCAGTCCCAGCCAGTTGTCCCACCAGATCGGATTGATGACGCCCCAGAAGTCACCGCCGACTCTGCTTTGCTAGAGATACACATTGAATCCATTTTTTAGTGGGGGACTGTGACTACCACGCTAGTTTCACCGCAGACTGAGCTGACAGGAAGTCAGACAATAGAATAACATATCCGTACCCTCACATTACCATTACCTTCATCATGCTAGCCGTGAAGGGACAGATGTGCAGCTTCTTTGCTTTGAATCTCTTTGATGTACACTTTACAGTATCGCAGTAGTAAACCATAGTTGTGTGAAGGTAGAAAATGACATGAAAAAAAGAATTAAATAAATTAAATAAAATTAATTATCTGTATTTCTTGTTTGAGCTTTCTGCCTTCTTTACTGAAAGTGGTCGTCCAAAAAACTCAAATGCAACACATTCCTGCCTCTGAGTGTGTAAAATACCACCGTCTTGAGGAACCTCTGTATGTATATCAACATACGTTAACCAGTGGAAGCTGTAGGTAAACAATTCAGAGGGTTTCAGAAGAGACTTGAAGCTCAGAAGAAGTTTATAAGTCGAAGAGCAGATTTCATTTGACACAACTCTTTGTCCTAATCCTTTTATCCTTTTGTCTATATTCACATGTATATTTCCAGAGAAGACAAGACAGTCTGACTGAGTGTTGTTTAAATTTTACTATTAATGTACATTAGTTTACCAATAATTAGTGAGTTCTAGTGAGTCAGTTGTACAACACTAAAGCACAGAGGGTGCAGAGTGGATTTTAATCTCCATTTGTATTAGGGATGGGCATTTGGTCGAGATTTATTCGTTGATCGTCGGGAGAATTAATGATCGATTAATCATTAAGATTTTTA
Source organism: Hirundichthys speculiger (assembly GCA_018398805.1). Lineage (NCBI taxonomy): Eukaryota > Metazoa > Chordata > Actinopteri > Beloniformes > Exocoetidae > Hirundichthys > Hirundichthys speculiger. The sequence goes on along the minus strand of JAGFBZ010000338.1, from coordinate 22,446 downwards.
TATTGAAAACTATCACAAATATTCTCGATGTCGGCGTGGCATTTGTTTTCCCCTTTGGCCTGGTTGCTATGGCCTGGTTGCTATGGCCCGCGCATGCGCAGATGTGTTCAGTGGCCCGGATGTTCGTGGTCGAGAATAACGTGATTTTTCCTGTTTCTTTTCTTTAAAACAACGATAATAAAAGAAGAGATATCGAGGAGACTACTTAACAAGGACAATTTATATCAAGGCGCCAGTATTACAGGCTTTTTGTTTCTTAAAAAGACGCGCTCGTTGTGTGCTCGATGTGCGCTGCAGCTCCTTCTGGTCCGTGCTAACACCGAGTTGAGGCTAGGCTAGGCTAGGCTAGGCTAGGCTAGGCTAGGCTGATGATGAACCGCCTCCACCGTCCTTTACAAGGCTTGGATGCGCGTTGTTCAAGTGATACATCATTGTCGTTGTCGATTAATTGTATTTGTAATTAGCATTGCAATGATTGCAGTACACTTGGTCATTTTCTAAACTAAAATGGTTCCACGCCACACTTCACCGCGACCGCTTCATGATTAGGCGATGATAGAAGCTAGCATGTAACAACTGAGGCCAGCCAGGGTAGGGCGATGGTGAAATGTTGCCCCCTGGTGGCAGATTTCTATCGGTGGCACAGAGAAATGCATCGCATTGTTTGAGAACGTGCACTGATGACCTACATTCAGATTGTTTAAAAAAAAAAAAAAAAAAACATTTGATTCATCGACGAAAATTAATTTCTTCGACCAAATTCTTAATGATCAATCACTGATTAATCGATTAATTATGCCCATCCCTAATTTGTATACAAGCAGATGATCGCGTAACTCACAACAGCACAGACAGCCGTCAGCACAAGATGATGAATCAAAGGAAATGCAGTCATTTTAAACACTGTTTAACAATACGGTGAGCCTTGAGCTAAATTCTTCCGACAGCTAGTGTCTCAAAAATTCATGCCATGGTGCCTGAGCAATTTCCCACATGGATTGGATATTCTACATTATTTACTGAGAAACAGGTCATAGTGACCTGACCCTATTCTTAAAACAACACTCCCCACTTTTTTTTTTTTTTTTTTTGAATTACTTTATTTTTATGATTGGACAATTAAACAATAAACAACAAAAGAAAAACACAGAAATGGTAGCAGACAGGGTCGATACAGGTCCAGAATGAAATACCTCAAAACGTGCTTGTTTCAGAAGTGTAAATCTGAGGCTGAACCAAAAAAAATATATTTGTACATCTTATTCTTTACAATTTCTTTACAATTAACCCTAACCCCCTTTTTATTTTAAATGTGACAAGTTTATCTTTATCACAGCAGTAGAACACGTTTCTCCCAATATGTGTACGCTTTGCAGGATCAGATTGGAGTTGGTTGATTGACTGATTGAATTTGGAGTTTGAATCTTAAATTTTAGTTTAATCTTGATCGCCAGATCCCCGGAAATAAGAGGAACAACAAAAGATCCCTTGGAGGCTAACTACTCTAGACTACAGCCAAACCACAATTCCCATCTAACCAGACGACTGAATGACCATCAGAAGCACCCACAGGTGCAACCCCCCCCCGTCGACCGAAAAGAGTTTTATTATCATGTAAAGAGGCATCACTGGTTTTAGCACCAGGTGATGCAAGCATGGAATCTCACAGGAAATTAAAAGGAAAAAACACAAAATCCCAAAAACCCAAACCATGAATGGAGTAAATACCATCAAAACATAGGATGGACCAGGAACCAGAGGTCAGCCGGGCCTCAACTAATCCCTGTGGCGCCGGGACCGCAGAAGCAAATTAGAGATGGAAACCACATGGGAGATGTTAGCTTGATCGCCGCACCTACAACAGACAGAAACCGTCACGGCGCCCGGCGAGGAGCTGGTCTAAAACCAAGCGTTTTACAGGCCCGCGACGCGCAGGAACGTCTGAGGCATAGCCAAGTAGTACGTCCCGCACTAAACCAAGCGTTTTACAGGCCCGCGACGCGCAGGAACGTCTGAGGCATAGCCAAGTAGTACGTCCCGCACTAAACCAAGCGTTTTACAGGCCCACAACGCGCAGGAACGTCTGAGGCATAGCCAAGTAGTACGTCCCGCACTAAACCAAGCGTTTTACAGGCCCGCGACGCGCAGGAACGTCTGAGGCATAGCCAAGTAGAACGTCCCGCACTAAACCAAGCGTTTTACAGGCCCGCGACGCGCAGGAACGTCTGAGGCATAGCCAAGTAGTACGTCCCGCACTAAACCAAGCGTTTTACAGGCCCGCGACGCGCAGGAACGTCTGAGGCATAGCCAAGTAGTACGTCCCGCACTAAACCAAGCGTTTTACAGGCCCGCGACGCGCAGGAACGTCTGAGGCATAGCCAAGTAGTACGTTCCGCACTAAACCAAGCGTTTTACAGGCCCGCGACACGCAGGAACGTCTGAGGCCAAGTAGTACGTCCCGCACTAAACTAAGCGTTTTACAGGCCCGCGACGCGCAGGAACGTCTGAGGCATAGCCAAGTAGTACGTCCCGCACTAAACCAAGCGTTTTACAGGCCCGCGACGCGCAGGAACGTCTGAGGCATAGCCAAGTAGTATGTCCCGCACTAAACCAAGCGTTTTACAGGCCCGCGACGCGCAGGAACGTCTGAGGCATAGCCAAGTAGCACGTCCCGCACTAAACCAAGCGTTTTACAGGCCCACGACGCGCAGGAACGTCTGAGGCATAGCCAAGTAGTACGTCCCGCACTAAACCAAGCGTTTTACAGGCCCGCGACGCGCAGGAACGTCTGAGGCATAGCCAAGTAGTACGTCCCGCACTAAACCAAGCGTTTTACAGGCCCGCGACGCGCAGGAACGTCTGAGGCATAGCCAAGTAGTACGTCCCGCACTAAACCAAGTGTTTTACAGGCCCACGACGCGCAGGAACGTCTGAGGCATAGCCAAGTAGTACGTCCCGCACTAGCCCGAGGCTAAGATGGATAAACGAGTTTATCACAAACGACGCCGCAAGCGCTCAGTATAATCACTACTATCGATATGATCATTGTTCATCAGCCCCAGTCCATCGATCGACGCAGCCATCGCACGGTACCAACCGTCGCTACGGTAACCTGGATCTCCTGAAAGGGCAGGACAAACACTTACATCTCACAAAGACCCGTAAATGGCCGAGTAAATGAAACCCAAAAACAATACAACATGATTCATAATTATGATCAACATAATTAACTAATTAACTATCATGCACATTCAACCCATGTCAACAGAAAACCCTTCAGGTCCGGTGTAGAAGGCTTCGGGTCTTCTGGTACGGATCCCACGGTGGCGACACCAGAACCCGCAGGCCAGCACATCCTGGATGACGATGTGGCAGCAGTGTTTATAATGTAACAGCCTTTATTGTCGAAGCGTCAGCTCCTAACTATGATCTTTATTTTAGAAATGTGCACCACCAGCTCAAACACTGTTCAGGAAGCCTCAAAAAGCAAGAAACGTTCAGGAAACTTCAGAACCCCCTCGATAGAAAGCCCAGGGATCAGAATCAGGGTCAGGATCAGGGTCAGGATCAGGATCAGGGTCAGGATCAGGATCAGGATCAGAATCAGGGTCAGGATCAGGATCAGAATCAGAATCAGGATCAGGATCAGAATCAGAATCAGGGTCAGGATCAGGATCAGGATCAGGATCAGGATGAGGATCAGGATCAGGGATCAGGATCAGGATCAGGGACAGGATCAGGATCAGGATCAGGATCAGGATCAGGGTCAGGATCAGGATCAGGATCAGGATCAGGATCAGGGTCAGGATCAGGATCAGGATCAGGGTCAGGATCAGAATCAGGATCAGGATCAGGATCAGGATCAGGGTCAGGGTCAGGATCAGGATCAGGATCAGGATCAGGGTCAGGATCAGGGTCAGGATCAGGATCAGGATCAGGATCAGGATCAGGATCAGGATCAGGATCAGGATCAGGATCAGGATCAGGATCAGGGTCAGGATCAGGATCAGGATCAGAATCAGGATCAGGATCAGGATCAGGATCAGGGTCAGGATCAGGATCAGGATCAGGGATCAGGATCAGGATCAGGATCAGGATCAGGATCAGGATCAGGATCAGGATCAGGATCAGGGTCAGGATCAGGATCAGAATCAGGGTCAGGATCAGGATCAGGATCAGGATCAGGATCAGGATCAGAATCAGGGTCAGGATCAGGATCAGGAATCAGGGTCAGGATCAGGATCAGGATCAGGATCAGGATCAGGATCAGGAGGATCAGGGTCAGGATCAGGATCAGGATCAGAATCAGGATCAGGATCAGGGTCAGGATCAGGATCAGGATCAGGATCAGAATCAGGATCAGGATCAGGGTCAGGATCAGGGTCAGGATCAGGATCAGGATCAGGATCAGGTAGTACCACAGCGTCCAGCAGGAACCCAGGTCCCCCACCACGAGATGTTCATGGCTGCATGGGTACCAGCCAACCCCAGGAAGGGACCAGTCGCTGGGGCCCTCAGCAGCTCACAACCCAACGCAGTATCTGGACCTCCATCCTGGACGACCTGGAAAGAGTCTCACCTGATAAACACCTCAGATAACCCTGACCCATGATCTGAAAGGTTTTACCTGGTGGTGGGTGTGCTGCCAGGGAACTCCTCCCCTGTAAAACCTGTCACAGATCATCATCCAGGACCCCGATCTCCACAAAACATGAATGAGTCAATGGATCAATAATGCAAAGAAAACCCATTTACAGTTAGAGGAACTCGCCGTCACCGCCAGCTCTCAACCTGTAAACCAGAAGATCGCAGTGCAGGTAACAAACACAACAACTGAAACCACAGACGTAAAGCAAAACAACATCAAACAGAGGCCAAGTGGCGGTGATCCCCAGATCAGCAGCCACCTGGGCTGCACCTGCAGGAGCCACCCGGGCTGCACCTGCAGGAGCCACCCGGGCTGCACCTGCAGGAGCCACCCGGGCTGCACCTGCAGGAGCCACCTGGGCTGCACCTGCAGGAGCCACCTGGGCTGCACCTACTGGAGCCACCCGGGCTGCACCTGCAGGAGCCCCCTGGGCTGCACCTACTGGAGCCACCCGGGCTGCACCTGCAGGAGCCCCCTGGGCTGCACCTGCAGGAGCCACCCGGGCTGCACCTGCAGGAGCCACCCGGGCTGCACCTGCAGGAGCCACCCGGGCTGCACCTGCAGGAGCCACCCGGGCTGCACCTGCAGGAGCCCCCTGGGCTGCACCTGCAGGAGCCCCTGGGCTGCACCTGCAGGAGCCACCCGGGCTGCACCTGCAGGAGCCCCCTGGGCTGCACCTGCAGGAGCCACCTGGGCTGCACCTGCAGGAGCCACCTGGGCTGCACCTGCAGGAGCCACCCGGGCTGCACCTGCAGGAGCCACCCGGGCTGCACCTGCAGGAGCCTCCCGGGCTGCACCTGCAGGAGCCACCCGGGCTGCACCTGCAAAGAACAAGCATCAATTCAAGCCAAATCTCCTAAATCTGGCCAAAAGAAAAGAATCATTAAATCACAAGAGCATAAGAAGAAAAATCAAAAACATAAAATAAACATCAAAATAACCAATAAGGAAACAAGACAAAAATAAAATGAACAGTGCAGACAAAATCTTTTCAGTCGTCATCCACACGTCTAACCAGGACTGTTTCCAGTTGAGCATCGTCAGAGACGAAGCTTCACATCTTCATTTTAGGACCAATCCAGATTTCCAGGAGCACAAAACGAAAACTCAACTCCACCTCGCACCAGCCGTTTAAAAGTCTACCGACCAGAAACCAGCGGAGAGACCTCAGGACTGGACCGGTGCGGTCGCATGTAACCCTAACCCTGAACTCCAGCAGCCACAGCAGTGAGGAAAACCTCTGTAAATGAGCAGACGTTAGCATGATGCTAACGTGATCTAAAACCTTCTCACTAATCCAGCTGATCGGCCAGAGATTGATCATGAATGTTATGAATGTTATATAGGGTCATGAGACTGGTAAATAGTTTTGTTTGTTTGTTTTTTTATTATATTTTACTCAGTGCCTCCATCTTTTTCAGAACTGGGAGTATAAATTCAGAGAACAATTATTTCCTGTTTATCAGTTTCCCTCCCCAGCCAAGGTCTCTCCACTCCTGCCCTCCCCCCCCCCAGCCAACAAGATGAACTGTCACCGTTTTCTCTCCTCTGCAACTGCAGCTCTCATGGTCACATGACCTCCAGCACAGCAGGGTCACATGACCTTTATATTACAGTATAATGGTGCGGCGTGATCAGTTCTGGTTGCCTTTCTAAGATGTGCTGCTACATTTTTCACACCTGTGGCTCCCTGATGGTGTTTCTGGGACGCCAGGGAGTCTGTTGTCTGTCTGGTACCAAGAGATGCTACATACAGTTAATACATGACAGAAAAATGTGAGTGTGTTTGGATAAGGTTAAAGAGAAAAAGAAAAAGGAGCCTAATGAGCAAAACAGCACTTACTATTCACAACTTGCTCTGACACTGTAACAGACGCTATGCAAATAAAATTGAATTGAATTGAATTGAACTTGTTGTTTTTTGGTCGGTATTTTTTATGGGTGGCAGCTTTGAAAATCTGACTGTGGTCTTCCTGAAAAATTGCTGAATTCTACCTGTTTGCAAGTTTCAAACTCCTTCTCCACCTCCTTTTTTCCCAGAAATGATTCTTCTTTCACTGGCGAACAGGTTATTTTCTGTTCCAGCGCACCTCCGTTGCACACCTGCTGTTCAATTTCGCTCATATGTATATATATATATATATATATATATATATATATATGTATATATTAGGGCTGGGCAAGTTAACACGTTATTATCACGTTAACGCATTAATTTATTAACGCCGACATTTATTTTATTGTGCGTTAACGCATGTTGCTCACATGCTTTTGTTTTGAAAAGTCTGTTTGTGGCTGCTGCGGAACCGAAAGACGATTAGCAAAAAAACATGCGGCAAAGCTAAAACAGACATGAAAAACAATAAAAATCGGTTAACTTTACAGTTCAGGTAGCAACTCAGGTAGCAATATTAACAATTCTGTCTAAATAAAAAATTCTAGACTGCAACCAAACGTTTGTGGTCATTCGTCCATTTATCATCAGATCTGCTCCATGTGTTCACTGTCCTGCTGTTCTCTAGCTGGTTACTGCAGTGCGGCTCCATCTAGTGGCTCAGATGTGTAATGACAACAGAAAGTCCAGTCCTCCATTATAAAACTAATTCAGTTCTGTGGCCCGTTTTTTAATTTCGTATTTTTGATCCAACTCTAAAATTTAAATATATATACATATATAAAAAAAAACAGGCATTTTTTCATATTTTTGTGTTAAATTTAAAAAACGAAAAACGTAATAAAATGTCACTTTTTAATTTCTTTAATTTTTGATTGACAATTGAAAATGGAAAGAATGATTGATACACAGATTGGTAAAGTTTCTGAACTTTAACATGGACATTTTCATTTTAAAGTTCTCCCAGACGGAGGATTCAACAGAAACAAGGTTATTTGTAACAACTGACAAGTTGAACTCCCCGTTAAAAGTTTCTGCTGTTACCTCAGAAATTAATGTTTTAATGTTCTGATTGTGCTGAGACACAATCATTTTGTTGGATTTTGTTTGGAGACTTTTTAAAAAATTTTTTTTATAAAAACAGGAAAAAAACACTACTTTTGAATTCATTATTTGATTTTGCATATACAATGCGATTAATCGTGATTAATCAGGGAAATCATGTGATTAATCGCGATTAAAAATTTTAATCATTGCCCAGCCCTAATGTGTATATATATACATATATATATATATATATATATATATATATATATATATATATATATATATATATATCTCGAGGTCTCGATATTCGTTCATGGGGCCTCCCTCGGCTCTTGTTGCTTCCCGCAACTCGTTCTTGATGTGATGGGTCTCGCTTCAGCCTCGCGCACTTTGTTTGAAATATTTTCTTTTTTTTTTTTTGAATATTTTTTTTTTATGAATATTTTTGAAACTTTCGTGATAAACTGAAACCACGATTGCTGAGACCGCGAAGTGTGAGGGATTACTGTATGTATGTGTGTATATATATGTACAGTATATGTGTGTGTATGTATAGTGTGTGTGTGTGGGGGGGGGGGGGGTTTGTCTTTTAATTGATGGCTGACACAGCCAATGGTAGCTGTCATCACTTTAGCGACGTAGCTGTTAGCTCTGTCGTTGACATCTGAGCGTGGCCCCTGAGCTGTGAATAAAAACTCCACAGTCATTCATATTATTAAGTGAAAATGTTTTACCGTGCTGTTAACTGTATTAACAGGCCTGACTGGTCTGGTTTCAGGACGAGGCCAAGCAGAAGGCAACTGGTGCTAACTGTATGTCGGCAGTTCCAAAGCTCCTCTGGTGTGGACTGGCTGAAGGAGCCTCTAGGGCAGTGATTCCCAAAGTGTGGGCCGTGGCCCCCTGGTGGGCCGTCCTGGTACTGCAGGTGGGCCGTGAGAGGTCATTAAAATTAAACAAATATGTTTTAAATCCTCGATCTTTTTTAAATATGTTTTTAATTACTGTAAAATATTAACAACATGATTTAAAAACATTAAGAAGTAACAAAACAAACCACTTAAGTGTTATACTACTAAGTATCCACCTTATTTGTTGACCCCTCACATTAATGTCAGAATAAAGCTTCTAGTCTTGTAAGTTGATCACAGTTGTGATTAAAGGTTTCGGTGTGTTTGGGAACAGCTGCTCTAGGGGAACCTGAGACCCAGAAATATTAATCCCTATTCTCCTGCAGTGTTGCTTTAATAGGACATGTTCTGAACTTTCTGTGTTTCCTGAGAAAACTTGATGTGAACTGGCTCTGTACAAATGAGTTGAACTGAATTTTCCTCGTTTTGGCCGTTGGTACAGTTAAGAGTCTCTTCATCTCTGTAAAGGAGTTTGGTTCTTCTGAAGTGATTAAACCGAACTGTGAGTTAATGGCTGAGGTTCTCAGGTGCTTCTTCAGTGGAGGAGTCTCACGGCTGTCATATAAACCTTCAGAATACAGGCTTACCCAACTAAACTGTTTGAAAGTGTTCTTATGGAGTGTGGCTGCATGCTTGTTCAATCCTTTCCTGTAAAAAAAAAATAATACTTATCCAGTCCTGTTACAAAGCACATTCCTGAATGCTGAGCATAACGGCCCCAGACGGGCCCCAGACGGGCCCCCACAAAACAGGATGTGGGTGGACTTTAATCTGGATGGACAGATGTGCAGTGGACAGTTACGGACCATTACATAACCAGCTGCTTCACTGTAGAAGTCCTGCTCCGTGGAAAACAGTCACTGATTCTGAAGGAAGGTGTCTTTAAAAGAAAAAGGCTTAAATGAAAAAGATTCAAAGGTCAGAAGGAGGGAGGAGTCAGATCAGAAATCCGTCATGAGTGACTTCACAGACCCAAAAAAAGAAACTGGCAGCTGACTGAAGTGCAGCTGAGCAGAAAATCCAAGAATGGTCCAAACATCAATCCATGAACAAGGAAGTTAAAAAAAAAAAGAAAAAAAGAAGAAGACCTGGAAAAACACAGGAACAGCACTGAAAATCTAAATATCTAGAGTTAAACTCAAGTGTTGCTTCAGCAGCTTGCTGAGAGGACGCCGTCAGGAATCCGTCTTCATCCCAGACTCAGATCTCTGAAAGACTGAAGCCTTTTCCTCTATTTAACACCATCCATCCATCATTATCTTAAAAATGTGCCCCCAGCATGATGCTGCCACCACCGTGCTCCACTGTGAGTTTCCTTTCACGTGTCTGTGGCGTCTCAGAATGAAGTGGAATATTTGAATTTCTGTTTGTTTGTATAATGTGTAAATTGGTAATGTGATTGTGAAATGGTGATGTGGTAAATGTAATGTGACATGGATGCAAGGGTCTTCGCCGTGGTAACCATGGAAACTACATGTCATACCTGGAAAGCTGGGATAATATGGAAAGTGTGAAAAATGCCCTGAGCCTTATCTTGCCTTTTATTTATTTATTTACTTATATCTCAGCACAAACCTGAGATATTTCTCTTTTTTTCTCGTTCGCTCTTTCGTCATCTTCATTTCAGTTGTTGACACATGTCTATTTCTTCATTTTATACCTGCAATACATTCCAGAAACACTTGGTACAGGACAGTTTGGTGCTGGGAGTGCGAGTGCTCCCGTCCATCTTAGCTTAGCTTAGCATTAACAAATACGCCAGCCATAGCTTAGCTACAATGGCGTTTCCTTTTGGTGTTTCATCTATCACAATAACCAGGCCGCCCTGGATTTTTAGATGTTTCTCAGTTCAGTCACACCTGGTTGGATGAACTTTAAGTCTTTAAGGTCTCCACAAAAACATGCCGTCCTGAGGACCAAGTTTTAAGAGCGCTGCCATGGACTGTATATAACGCCATGGACTATCTGGTCACATGACCCACAACAACAACAACAACATATCTAAATAGCGCCTTTCTAGTCCAGGAACCATCAAAATGCTTTTACAATGCAAAGCGTAGAAATGTAGGGAGAGTTTCTGTTGCTCAAACTTCTCAGCGTCATGTTGCAACACCGAGAAGCTAACTGGAACGGACCCAGTTAGCTGCTTTGGCTTTGATGTCTTAGCTTCTGATCATTCATATTAATTCTGCTCAGAGGAGTCCTGAAACGATGACCCGTGAGCATCTCTGCTCCTTCAGCTGAGCGGCGCCGCTGATGAAGGCCAGCCGGCCAACGGCTCGGTGCGTTGGATCAGCCAGCGGGCCGGTTCTGGTTCTGGTTCTGGTTCTGGTTCTGCAACAGGGACCACAGATTCAATCTAAGCAATATAATGCAAAGCATGAGGTAGTTAAAGACATGACAGCAATGGGTGGCTGTCAATGAAACGCCAAATGACGTCTGGCCATTTGATTGGTCAGCTTAATTACTGATTTATTTATAAGCTTATTTAGATTATTTATAAGCTTGCTTATATAATTTTATCTGATGTCATGAATGTGAACTCTAGCTGTAGGGAACAAGGCTGTAAATATGTTTAATTCTACAGAAATGTTTTTCATTTTAACATGAGAGTCAGTAGGGATTTGCCCTGTTTTGGATTCGGCACCTAGTTGTCAGTTGAGGAATTACAATTTTTATTACTTCCTGGATTGGCCTCAGCTCGGAGGCGGGAAGGTTGGCCCTTGATCTGTCTCCATGTGGGCACAGCCCTGCTTCTCTTAGGCAATTCAGTTAAAAAAAGAAACATCTTCCAAACGTCACCAATGAGCAGGGGGCGGTAGGAAAAACAGGGTGCTCACAGGAGCACATAGGAAATAGAGGATTTAGACTGCACCATCAAATAGGCCCGGGAAGTTTTAGAATTATAATCAAAGTCAAACTTATTGTGGTGCTTGATGAACAGGGATCAAAGCTGCAGAATACGGGACCTTAAACTCAACATAAATATTAACTTTGTTTTAAATAACTTTTTTTTGGCACCGTAAGAAAACTGCACTCACATGTTTTAGAAAGACTCATGTCCACGTTTATCATCTGTTTTTGCATCACTGCTGTGGGAGGAGGACTTTCACAGGCGCACATATGAGCTGCTCACCGACGGCGGGACCCGCTGTACCCGCTGTACCCGCTGATACGCCCACGCGTCATTCCTGCTAGCTAGCAACGATGGCCTCAAGCCAAGACTGACCAATCACACCAAAGGTCACGGTTACCAGGCAGGTATGCTCAGCAGGAGGCTAAATACCAGTGGAACGACCTTTCGTTCAAGGTAATTCGTTAAATAAAGGACATTCTAGTTACATTCTAATTATGCTGTCATGGACGTTATCATTTAACACGGCCAGCGAGGCCTGTAGCTTATGAGATGCAGCTTGTGGGGTGTTTCCCTGAGTCACTGACCTCGGGGTAAACCTACCTGGGACGTCCACTCCTGGGAAGATTGACAGGTGCATTGAATGTTTTCCGCTTGTGACTAGTCTCTCCGACTGTAAAACACTGAACTTAAAAAATTATCTTGAAATGGTTTTAACAGTTCTTCCCAGATTTGATGTGCAGCCACACTGGTTTCTCACCAAAACCATTGCTGATGTCTTGTCCTCTTGGCATTGTGTTAACACACACCTGAATATTCCAAACTTCCAGATGGTCTGCTTTTTTAGATGTTTCACACCTGCTGATGACCAGTTTATCAAGGACTGATGATAAATATATTGATGATAATGATAAATATTAGCATCTGGCTGCTAATCCTTTAGAACCAGAAGGGAGTACTTTGTACTTACTTCAATATGTTATTTATTTATTTATTTTTACTTTCTTGGCTTTGTTTTTAATTTTTGATTTTCTTTTTTTATTAAATAAATAATGGCCCAGTGGGAAAAAAAAGTGACATGTTGTTGTGAGTGCTGGCTTGTATTTGACCTACTGCAGTCAGGTGATTTTACAGGAAAACAGGATTAAAAGACTGGGCTCTGACCTTTGGACTTGACTGTGGTTCTGTTCTGTTAAATGTTTTGTTTTTGTTCTTTAGAGGGAGCTGTAGGACGTGAAATACAAACGAAAAGTAGATCAGGTAATGAAAACATGTTATGTCGTTTCCTGTCAGGTCGGGTCGGGTTCAGGTGTTTTATGTGTTTAATTAAACATTCACCTGGGTTGCCACCCTCCCAGTCTTTTAACAGTCACAGATATATATTACACAATCACACTTCCGCCAAACCTCAGATACATGAATGTTGACCAAAGGCTCTTTTGACACCAGTTTTTCATACTTCTGCATTTGCGACAGCTCCAAAAACCAGATGTTGCCACATGTTCTGCCCTCAGCCAGCACAACTTCCTTTTCTTCATTTGAATGTATGAAAGTCGAGCAAACACTTTAGTGCTTTATAAAGGTGTGATGAAGAGTAGGGATGCACGGTAACTGTTTTTTAAAACCGATACCGATAACCGATAACACACACATATACCTAAGATCATTACATCAATACTATGAACAAAACCAAAAATAGTTTTGACTCTTTAAATGAACAGATATTTATTTTTTCCAATGAAAAACTATTGACAAGACTCTCAAACATTTTCTTAAAGCTATCAAACAAACCTATTTGATATCTCACATTAACTTAAATAAGGTTCATTACTGACTGATATAAAAAAAATAAAGGCTCCTTGAACTGATGGAAATACATGCATCAGAATTACTAACTGAGAAAGATTAACATTTAAAGGATTTTGGCTTGTGGTTCCATTTAAATTAATACCTTTAATTAAAGTAAATGAGGTTTAGTAGTTTTTTTTTTTGTTTTTTTTTTTTATCTCATGGAAGCTTTAGATGAGAGAGGAGAGGAGAGACTGCTGCTGGCTTGCGCACATTAGCATTAGCTCACGTTAGCGCGATTTCAAAACTCCATGGAAGTGATTGTTATGTTGTAGGTGGCTGATCAGGTTTTACGTATTAAAGCTTGTGCTTCCCTCCTCGTAGAATTCACTCGGAGGATTCGTCACAAATAACCACCAAACTATCTTCTTCTGAAACTTTAACCAAGTTCCACGCCGCCATGTTTGTTGTGATCAGCGCTGTGCTGCAGGCTGCATTCAAGGTGTAACGTAAATTCCCACGTTCCCTCGTTTGCTAGTCGTTCTTTCAGCCTTTTCTATTTTTTTCTTTTTTTATGTGTAACATGAGGGAAAATACTGCAAATATCAATTCAAATCAGCAACTACTAAAATTATGGCCGAGTTAACGAGTTGTTTTCTGGCATGAGGGGGTATTCTATATTTTTCTTATTAAGTAATGGTTTTTCTGATTATGCCGACGTCACTTGAACATAACATTCACTCCCGGTCATTCAAAGCTCAGAGGGAGCGAGACACTGCCAAAAATATATATGTTATTAGGTCTATTTGTCGTGATATCAGGCTTTTCGTAATTACGTCATAATTTCCTGTTATCGGCCTGGTAGTTATCGTGCGCCCCTAATGAAGTGACGTTATAAACTTCAATGGTTCGTTCCCACCAACTGGTTTTCTGGATTAAATTCAACAAAAAAACGTGCAGTTCCTCTCGTGACCACTTGGAGCCGGCTCTCAAAGTGAATGGAAGCAACAAGCAGATCATTTCAGGACCCTTCTGGGTGGTTCTGCTGGGATCTGCAGTCAGTCATGAAGATTGTAGGTCCGCTAGAATCCAACTATCCCCACAAGTGGTTGGCTGATTGACTGGCAGCTCCGCTAGCCTTTGTTTCAGCTCTGACAGCATTCGTTTCTGACGTTGTTTCAGTAGCAACCTCTGAAATTAAGATGTTTGGACAGATCTGATCAGCGCAAATGTAAAGTAATATTAAATAATGAATATAAGGTAAGCCAGTCAAGCTAAAATAGGTAACTGTGATTGACATGGAAACTACCAAACAAAGGCTCGCAGCCCTAGTTGACCTCAAGAGATACACCAGAGAGGCAGAGACCAGGAGAATAAACTGGAGGCAGACTGTCAATGGCAGGGCAGTAAGGTGGCAGCAGACCCACCCATGGGTTAGGGTTAGGGTTAGGGTTAGGGTTAGCTAGAGCTAGAGCTAATACATACAAACGTGGGTCTACTGGCAGCAGACCCACCCATGGGTTAGGGTTAGGGTTAGGGTTAGCTAGAGCTAGAGCTAATACATACAAACGTGGGTCTACTGGCAGCAGACCCACCCATGGGTTAGGGTTAGGGTTAGGGTTAGCTAGAGCTAGAGCTAATACATACAAACGTGGGTCTACTGGCAGCAGACCCACCCATGGGTTAGGGTTAGGGTTAGCTAAAGCTAGAGCTAGAGCTAATACATACAAACATGGGTCTACTGGCAGCAGACCCACCCATGGGTTAGGGTTAGGGTTAGCTAGAGCTAGAGCTAAGACATACAGACGTGGATCTACTGGCAGCAGACCCACCCATGGGTTAGGGTTAGGGTTAGCTAGAGCTAATACATACAAACGTGGGTCTACTGGCAGCAGACCCACCCATGGGTTAGGGTTAGGGTTAGCTAGAGCTAGAGCTAATACTTACAAACGTGGGTCTACTGGCAGCAGACCCACCCATGGGTTAGGGTTAGGGTTAGCTAGAGCTAATACATACAAACGTGGGTCTACTGGCAACAGACCCACCCATGGGTTAGGGTTAGGGTTAGCTAGAGCTAGAGCTAATACATACAAACAAACGTAAGTCTACTGGCAGCAGACCCACCCATGGGTTAGGGTTAGGGTTAGGGTTAGCTAGAGCTAGAGCTAATACATACAAACGTGGGTCTACTGGCAGCAGACCCACCCATGGGTTAGGGTTAGGGTTAGGGTTAGCTAGAACTATAGCTAATACATACAAACGTGGGTCTACTGGCAACAGACCCACCCATGGGTTAGGGTTAGGGTTAGGGTTAGCTAGAGCTAATACATACAAACAAACGTAAGTCTACTGGCAGCAGACCCACCCATGGGTTAGGGTTAGGGTTAGGGTTAGCTAGAGCTAGAGCTAATACATACAAACGTGGGTCTACTGGCAGCAGACCCACCCATGGGTTAGGGTTAGGGTTAGGGTTAGCTAGAACTATAGCTAATACATACAAACGTGGGTCTACTGGCAACAGACCCACCCATGGGTTAGGGTTAGGGTTAGGGTTAGCTAGAGCTAATACATACAAACATGGGTCTACTGGCAGCAGACCCACCCATGGGTTAGGGTTAGGGTTAGCTAGAGCTATAGCTAATACATACAAACGTGGGTCTACTGGCAGCAGACCCACCCATGGGTTAGGGTTAGGGTTAGCTAGAGCTAGAGCTAGAGCTAATACATACAAACATTGGTCTACTGGCAGCAGACCCACCCATGGGTTAGGGTTAGGGTTAGCTAGAGCTAGAGCTAATACATACAAACGTAGGTCTACTGGCAACAGACCCACCCATGGGTTAGGGTTAGGGTTAGCTAGAGCTAGAGCTAATACTTACAAACGTGGGTCTACTGGCAGCAGACCCACCCATGGGTTAGGGTTAGGGTTAGCTAGAGCTAATACATACAAACGTGGGTCTACTGGCAACAGACCCACCCATGGGTTAGGGTTAGGGTTAGCTAGAGCTAGAGCTAATACATACAAACAAACGTAAGTCTACTGGCAGCAGACCCACCCATGGGTTAGGGTTAGGGTTAGGGTTAGCTAGAGCTAGAGCTAATACATACAAACGTGGGTCTACTGGCAGCAGACCCACCCATGGGTTAGGGTTAGGGTTAGGGTTAGCTAGAACTATAGCTAATACATACAAACGTGGGTCTACTGGCAACAGACCCACCCATGGGTTAGGGTTAGGGTTAGGGTTAGCTAGAGCTAATACATACAAACATGGGTCTACTGGCAGCAGACCCACCCATGGGTTAGGGTTAGGGTTAGCTAGAGCTAGAGCTAGAGCTAATACATACAAACATTGGTCTACTGGCAGCAGACCCACCCATGGGTTAGGGTTAGGGTTAGCTAGAGCTAGAGCTAATACATACAAACGTAGGTCTACTGGCAACAGACCCACCCATGGGTTAGGGTTAGGGTTAGCTAGAGCTAGAGCTAATACATACAAACGTGGGTCTACTGGCAGCAGACCCACCCATGTGTTAGGGTTAGGGTTAGCTAGAGCTAGAGCTAATACATACAAACGTGGGTCTACTGGCAGCGGACCCACACATGTGTTAGGGTTAGGGTTAGCTAGAGCTAGAGCTAATACATACAAACGTGGGTCTACTGGCAGCAGACCCACACATGGGTGAGGGTTAGGGTTAGCTAGAGCTAGAGCTAATACATACAAACGTAGGTCTACTGGCAACAGACCCACCCATGGGTTAGGGTTAGGGTTAGCTAGAGCTAGAGCTAATACATACAAACGTGGGTCTACTGGCAGCAGACCCACCCATGGGTTAGGGTTAGGGTTAGCTAGAGCTAGAGCTAATACATACAAACGTAGGTCTACTGGCAACAGACCCACCCATGGGTTAGGGTTAGGGTTAGCTAGAGCTAGAGCTAATACATACAAATGTGGGTCTACTGGCAGCAGACCCACCCATGTGTTAGGGTTAGGGTTAGGGTTAGCTAGAGCTAATACATACAAACATGGGTCTACTGGCAGCGGACCCACACATGTGTTAGGGTTAGGGTTAGCTAGAGCTAGAGCTAATACATACAAACGTGGGTCTACAGGCAGCAGACCCACCCATGGGTTAGGGTTAGGGTTAGGGTTAGCTAGAGCTAGAGCTAATACATACAAACGTGGGTCTACTGGCAGCAGACCCACCCATGGGTTAGGGTTAGGGTTAGCTAGAGCTAGAGCGAATACATACAAACAAGGGTCTACTGGCAGCAGACCCACCCATGGGTTAGGGTTAGGGTTAGGGTTAGCTAGAGCTAGAGCTAATACATACAAACGTGGGTCTACTGGCAGCGGACCCACCCATGGGTTAGGGTTAGGGTTAGGGTTAGCTAGAGCTAGAGCTAATATATACAAACGTGGGTCTACTGGCAGCGGACCCACACATGTGTTAGGGTTAGGGTTAGCTAGAGCTAATACATACAAACAAGGGTCTACTGGCAGCAGACCCACCCATGGGTTAGGGTTAGGGTTAGGGTTAGCTAGAGCTAGAGCGAATACATACAAACGTGGGTCTACTGGCAGCGGACCCACCCATGGGTTAGGGTTAGGGTTAGGGTTAGCTAGAGCTAGAGCTAACACATACAAACGTGGGTCTACTGGCAGCGGACCCACCCATGGGTTAGGGTTAGGGTTAGCTAGAGCTAGAGCTAATACATACAAACGTGGGTCTACTGGCAGCGGACCCACCCATGGGTTAGGGTTAGGGTTAGGGTTAGCTAGAGCTAGAGCTAATACATACAAACGTGGGTCTACTGGCAGCAGACCCACCCATGGCTGAGATGGAGCGATGCTGGAAGAACAACTGGGAGCCTCCAACACTCAGTGGCTGGTGGATCTAAGAGCAGAATTCAGCAACCTCCCAGATCAAGACCCAGTAGTCGTCACTGTGGGAGACATCCGGAAAAGAGTATCAAAAATGAAGAACTGGACAGCACCAGGGTTTGACATGATTCACACCCACTGGCTCAAGAAGCTACCTGCACTCCATGAACACCTGGCAGCACAAATGAACCAGCTGCTCCAGTCAGGGACCCACCTACACTGTAAAAAAAAATAAAAATAAAAATAAAAAAATTTTACAGTCGTTTTACTGTTTTCCAAAAAAATAGTCTACAAAACTGTAAAGTAACAGACATTTCTTGTACATTTAACAACACAGTTGTTGTTTTTTTAAGTATTCTACCAGTAATGACAAACTATGTTAATTTCTCTTTTTTTTAATGGAAAATTTTCTGTTTTATTATACATGATCTTTCCTGCTCTCTTAAATTACAGTCAAATCTTTGTAAAATAACAATAATTATCTGTCAGTAAATATGAAGCTTGTTAAATCAAGATTTATGTCCATATTAATAATCTCCAGTCTTTCTGTGTAATTTTAAGGAAAATCTCACTAGTTTCACATTTATGTGTACTTTTATGTTCAAACTAATTGTGTAAACAAATTTCACAAACTTGTTTTCTATGACCTCAAACACTATGCAATTAAAATAAAAAATAAAGTGTTTGCCTAACTCTGCTAACTGTTGAGGTTGAAAGTTACAGAGATGTTGCTCCTCCAGTCACTCAGTGATGTCACTCAGTGATGTCACTCAGTGATGTCACTCAGTGATGTCACTCAGTGATGTCACTCAGTGATGTCACTAAGTGATGTCACATTGTGTAGAAGTATTTACACGCTAAAGAAGCTGATGAATGTCAAATGAGAAAAGTTAGAAAATACTGCATTGCAATAGTCCAGGCAGTAAGTAGTATATTTAAGAATGGTGATCTTTAAGTTCTTTAAAGAAGCAACATACTTTAAATCTTCAATCTCATTAGCAGATTTTTTTTTGCTGTATGACATTTAGCGCAAGACATAGTATTAAAATCTTCATCAAAGACTTCAGGACTACAGAAATGCCAGTGATGGGTCACACAGGTGTTAGGACAGGTGGTCAACATACTGTAGTGATCTGCAGGTCCTTCTGGGTCGTTTCCCAGCATCCTTTGCAGCCCTGGTTGTTTAGGTGCTTAATAAATGAATAAATAAATTAAATAAAGTGTGTAAATTAAAGTATGTGCTGTGCAAACACAGGAAGTTGACTAAATCCTCCTTTAGCTAGCGCCATGACTCTGTCAGGTGTTGCAGACCAGGATCCACTACAATACAAAGACTACAGTCCTCTAAATTGTAGCAATTTTAAACCCAATATCTAGTTGTTCAACAGTTTTTTGACATGTTTTGAAAGATGAACCACATTATTTTTTATGTCATATATTATATTATATTATATCAAACATGAATTATTATACAACTTTTTTACATAAAATAATGTCATTGAAACCAGTTAATAACAGCACATTATTATTCGTAATACAGCATTTACTTACCATATTTCTAGGTAATCTACTTGTTTTAAAATGTGAAAATGTTTCTAATTAAATGTTAAAAACAACCTGAAAATAAGGCAAAATCTTGTTAAAATTACAACTACAAACCGTAAAAAAACTGTATTTTTTATGAGAAAGTAATTTCCTGGGTTTTTTTTACAGTGCAGAATGGCTAACCCAGTCCTTCTCAAATGCGTTTTTTTCTTTTTTCTTTTTTTTGCCGTACTGAAATAAAGCTAAGACGATAAAGATAAAGCTAAGAAAGCTAAAACAAAGAAATGTGACCGTGCTGATGTAGCGCTCAGCTTCACTGTTACTGTGGTGGGATTGATGCACTTTAAATCTTTACACACTGAAAAACTATTTTAATAAAGTTATTCTTTGTTATAAGTTGATCTACATTTCTTTCTTTTTGTTTCCCTCAATGCTAATAGGGATACAGTCTTATGCAGAGGAGTACTTATAACAATTTGATAGACAAATTATACTATTTATAGCTACGGTGGTAAGTGTGTGTGTGGGGGGGGGATAATATCCTGGCCACAGATAAACACCAGAGGACAGCAGTGGTGGATGTGGACACCAGAGGACAGCAGTGGTGGTGGATGTGGACATCAGAGGACAGCAGGTGGTGGATGTGGACATCAGAGGACAGCAGTGGTGGATGTGTGGACACCAGAGGACAGCAGTGGTGGATGTGGACACCAGAGGACAGCAGTGGTGGATGTGGACACCAGAGGACAGCAGTGGTGGTGGATGTGGACACCAGAGGACAGCAGTGGTGGATGTGGACACCAGAGGACAGCAGTGGTGGTGGATGTGGACATCAGAGGACAGCAGTGGTGGATGTGGACACCAGAGGACAGCCAAGTGGTGGTGGATGTGGACACCAGAGGACAGCAGTGGTGGTGGATGTGGACACCAGAGGACAGCAGTGGTGGTGGATGTGGACACCAGAGGACAGCAGTGGTGGATGTGGACATCAGAGGACAGCAGTGGTGGTGGATGTGGACACCAGAGGACAGCAGTGGTGGTGGATGTGACACATCAGAGGACAGCAGTGGTGGTGGATGTGGACACCAGAGGACAGCAGTGGTGGATGTGGACATCAGAGGACAGCAGTGGTGGTGGTGGAGTGGTGTGGACATCAGAGGACAGCAGTGGTGGTGGATGTGGAACAGGGAGGACAGAGAGGGACAGCATGGTGGTGGGATGTTGACAGCAGTGGTGGTGGACAGAGGAGGCAGTGGTGGTGGTGGTGGATGATGTACCATGTGGACAGCAGAGGACAGCAGTGGTGGTGGATGGTGGGACACCAGAGGACAGCAGTGGTGGTGGTGGATGTGGAGGACAGCATGTGGAGGACAGCAGTGGTGGTGGATGTGGATGTGGACACGGAGGACAGCAGTGGTAGTGTGGACATCAGGACAGCCGTGGTGGTGGATGTGGACACCATGTGGAGGACATTAGTGGTGGGTGGATGTGGACACAGAGGACAGTGGTGTGGTGTGGGACACCAAGACAGCAGTGGGATGTGGACATCAGAGGACAGCAGTGGTGGTGGATGTGGACACCAGAGGACAGCAGTGGTGGTGGATGTGGACACCCAGAGATCAGCAGTGGTGGATGTGACACCAGAGGACAGCAGTGGTGGTGGATGTGGACACCAGAGGACAGCAGTGGTGGTGGTGGATGGGAGGACACAGAGGACCAGAGGCAGTGGTGGATGTGGACACCAGAGGACAGCAGTGGTGGATGTGGACACCAGAGGACAGCAGTGGGGTGGATGTGGACACCAGAGGACAGCAGTGGTGGTGGATGTGGACACCAGAGGACAGCAGTGGTGGTGGATGTGGACACCAGAGGACAGCAGTGGTGGTGGATGTGGACATCAGAGGACAGCAGTGGTGGTGGATGTGGACACCAGAGGACAGCAGTGGTGGTGGATGTGGACACCAGAGGACAGCAGTGGTGGTGGATGTGGACACCAGAGGACAGCAGTGGTAGATGTGGACATCAGAGGACAGCAGTGGTGGTGGATGTGGACACCAGAGGACAGCAGTGGTGGTGGATGTGGACACCAGAGGACAGCATGGTGGTGGATGTGGACACCAGAGGACAGCAGTGGTGGAGTGGTGGTGTGGACACCAGAGGACAGCAGTGGTGGTGGATGTGGACATCAGAGGGACAGCAGTGGTGGTGGATGGTGGGATTGGACTCAGAGGACAGCAGTGGTGGATGTGGGAGGACAGCAGTGGTGGTGGTGTGGAACCAGAGGACAGCAGTGGTGGTGGATGTGGACAGGACAGCAGAGGACAGCAGTGGTGGATGTGGACAGCAGTGGACATCAGCGGACAGCATGTGGCAGGACAGCAGTGGTGGATGTGGACCACCAGAGGACAGTAGTGGTGGTGGATGTGGACATCAGAGGACAGCAGTGGTGGTGTGGAGTGGTGGATGTGGACACAGAGGACAGCAGTGGTGGTGGATGTGGACCACCAGAGGACAGCAGCAGTGGTGGTGGATGTGGACAGCAGTGGTGGTGGATGTGGACACCAGAGGACAGCAGTGGTGGATGTGGACATCAGAGGACAGCAGTGGTGGATGTGGACACCAGAGGACAGCAGTGGTGGGTCAGAGGACACATCAGAGGACAGCAGTGGTGGTGGACTCAGAGGCCCAGTGTGGGGGATGTGGACACCAGAGGACAGCAGTGGTGGTGGATGTGGACACATCAGAGGACAGCAGAGGTGCAGTGGTGGTGGAGGGTGGACACCAGAGGACAGCAGGTGGTGGATGTGGACATCAGAGGACAGCAGGGTGGTGGTGGATGGTGGACATCAGAGGACCAGCAGTGGTGGTGGATGTGGACA
>JAGFBZ010000337.1:55802-197629 GCA_018398805.1 Hirundichthys speculiger | reverse complement strand
AACTAGAAAATTTCGGAGAAATTTTGATATGTGCATGCCTGCTTGCAGCACATTTATTGTCGCTTGCTGCTGCTTAATGCACGTCCATCTTCAGAGCAGGGTCATGTTTGGACGTGTTACCTATTACGCTCTTATGCAACATTTCCATGGGCCAACATCAGTGTGTGACCTCAGAAATGCACTTCTGGAAGAATGGTCAAAAATCCCCAATAAACACACTTCCTAGGAGTGTTGAAGCTGTTCATGCTGCAAAGGGTGGAGCCACATCATATTGATTAGGAATGGGATGAACTAAATGGAAACTCCGCCCCCAAAGGTCGAGGTCATCATAGGGAGGGTCAGTGATGTCAAGCCTACCCACCAGTAACCCACTAGTGAAAATAGCATGTCTCTAGCCCACACAGAGGCTGAGAAATGGGATTCGTGGCGTGCGTGATGGCGAAACTCCGCCCCCAAAGGTCGAGGTCATCATAGGGAGGGTCAGTGAAGTTAAGGCTACCCACTAGTAACCCACTAGAGAAAATAGCATGTCTCTAGCCCACACAGAGGCTGAGAAATGGGATTCGTGGCGTGCGTGATGGCGAAACTCCGCCCCCAAAGGTCGAGGTCATCATAGGGAGGGTCAGTGATGTCAAGGCTACCCACTAGTAACCCACTAGAGAAAATAGCATGTCTCTAGCCCACACAGAGGCTGAGAAATGGGATTCGTGGCGTGCGTGATGGTGAAACTCCGCCCCCAAAGGTCGAGGTCATCATAGGGAGGGTCAGTGATGTCAAGGCTACCCACTAGTAACCCACTAGAGAAAAAAGCATGTCTCTAGCCCACACAGAGGCTGAGAAATGGGATTCGTGGCGTGCGTGATGGCGAAACTCCGCCCCCAAAGGTCGAGGTCATCATAGGGAGGGTCAGTGATGTCAAGGCTACCCACTAGTAACCCACTAGAGAAAAAAGCATGTCTCTAGCCCACACAGAGGCTGAGAAATGGGATTCGTGGCGTGCGTGATGGCGAAACTCCGCCCCCAAAGGTCAAGGTCATCATAGGGAGGGTCAGTGATGTCAAGGCTACCCATTAGTAACCCACTAGAGAAAAAAGCATGTCTCTAGCCCACACAGAGGCTGAGAAATGGGAGTGCAAAGACATGTCTGAAAAATCATAAAACGTAAATCGCGATTTCTCAGAGACGATAAATCACAACAATACACGGCTTCAGTATGTTATCGTTCCAAGTCTTGTGACCCGTTTAAAGTTTGAATGGTGTCTCTGCGATAAAATATGGCTGAGCTATAGAGCTCCAAAGAAAGCTGATTTTTACCGGTTTTTGGCGTCTAGCGTCGCCATGGTAACACTTTTGACGGAGAAAAGTAATAGCACACATCGCACGGTCGAGACCTACGTTTTGATATATTCCATGCATGTGTGCACCTTACGGTTATGCCCCTATTAACGGACAAAAAATGATGCGGAATAATAATAATAAAAAACTAGAAAATTTCGGAGAAATTTTGATATGTGCATGCCCTGCTTGCAGCACATTTATTGTCGCTTGCTGCTGCTTAATGCACGTCCATCTTCAGAGCAGGGTCATGTTTGGACGTGTTACCTGTTACGCTCTTATGCAACATTTCCATGGGCCAACATCAGTGTGTGACCTCAGAAATGCACTTCTGGAAGAATGGTCAAAAATCCCCAATAAACACACTTCCTAGGAGTGTTGAAGCTGTTCATGCTGCAAAGGGTGGAGCCACATCATATTGATTAGGAATGGGATGAACTAAATGGTGAAACTCCGCCCCCAAAGGTCGAGGTCATCATAGGGAGGGTCAGTGATGTCAAGGCTACCCACCAGTAACCCACTAGTGAAAAATAGCATGTCTCTAGCCCACACAGAGGCTGAGAAATGGGATTCGTGGCGTGCGTGATGGCGAAACTCCGCCCCAAAGGTCGAGGTCATCATAGGGAGGGTCAGTGATGTCAAAGCCTACCCACCAGTAACCCACTAGAGAAAAATAGCATGTCTCTAGCCCACACAGAGGCTGAGAAATGGGATTCGTGGCGTGCGTGATGGTCGAAACTCCGCCCCAAAGGTCGAGGTCATCATAGGGAGGGTCAGTGAAGTTAAGGCTACCCACTAGTAACCCACTAGAGAAAATAGCATGTCTCTAGCCCACACAGAGGCTGAGAAATGGGATTCGTGGCGTGCGTGATGGTGAAACTCCGCCCCCAAAGGTCGAGGTCATCATAGGGAGGGTCAGTGATGTCAAGGCTACCCACTAGTAACCCACTAGAGAAAAAAGCATGTCTCTAGCCCACACAGAGGCTGAGAAATGGGATTCGTGGCGTGCGTGATGGCGAAACTCCGCCCCCAAAGGTCGAGGTCATCATAGGGAGGGTCAGTGATGTCAAGGCTACCCACTAGTAACCCACTAGAGAAAAAAAAGCATGTCTCTAGCCCACACAGAGGCTGAGAGAAATGGGATTCGTGGCGTGCGTGATGGCGAAACTCGCCCCCAAAGGTCGAGGTCATCATAGGGAGGGTCAGTGATGTCAAGGCTACCCACTAGTAACCCACTAGAGAAAAAAGCATGTCTCTAGCCCACACAGAGGCTGAGAAATGGGATTCGTGGCGTGCGTGATGGCGAAACTCCGCCCCCAAAGGTCAAGGTCATCATAGGGAGGGTCAGTGATGTCAAGGCTACCCATTAGTAACCCACTAGAGAAAAAAGCATGTCTCTAGCCCACACAGAGGCTGAGAAATGGGAGTGCAAAGACATGTCTTAAAAAATCATAAAACGTAAATCGCGATTTCTCAGAGACGATAAATCACAACAATACACGGCTTCAGTATGTTATCGTTCCAAGTCTTGTGACCCGTTTAAAGTTTGAATGGTGTCTCTGCGATAAAATATGGCTGAGCTATAGAGCTCCAAAGAAAGCTGATTTTTACCGGTTTTTGGCATCTAGCGTCGCCATGGTAACACTTTTGACGGAGAAAAGTAATAGCACACATCGCACGGTCGAGACCTACGTTTTGATATATTCATGCATGTGTGCACCTTACGGTTATGCCCCTATTAACGGACAAAAAATGATGCGGAATAATAATAAGAAAAGGGAAACTCATCCTGGATACTAATATACGCCTTCCGAAACGCGTTTTTTGCCATTTTCTCAGTGGTTTTTTGGGTTTTTTTGGATTTTTTTCTTCCATAGCGAGGGCGGTGTCCCCCCAGATGCCCTCGCAGGGGCAACTTCCCAGAGGGCCATTTTATGCCCCCCCCAGGGCCATTTTGGGCCATTCTGCAGCATTGCAATATGTGCTGCCACTGCAGTGGCATGCACATAAAAGGGAAACCCATTGGATACTAATATACGCCTTCCGAAACGCGTTTTTTGTTTCTCAGGGTTTTTTGGGTTTTTTTGGATTTTTTCTTCATAGCGAGGGCGGTTGTCCCCCAGATGCCCTCGCAGGGGGGCAACTTTCCAGAGGGCCATTTTATGCCCCCCCAGGGCCATTTGGGCCATTCGCAGCATTGCAATATGTGCTGCCCTGCAGTGGCATGAAAATAATAAAACATTCGAATAAATAGGGTCCTCGCACCCTCGGTGCTCGGGTCGGCCAGAATAACATTCGAATACAAGGGTCCTCACACCTCAGTGCTCGGGCCCTAAATGTATTCTTTGTTATTTTATGTCAAGAGACAGTACCAGGACTATGAACAAACTTAAGACATACTAGCCTTACATATACCGGGGGGATAATTGACATTACATAAGAACGACAAAAACATCAACTGTGTGCCTGCTTCACAGGTTTGCAAAACTCTGCTCATCTTAAAATCAATTATTACTTTCCTCAACAGAAAAAAAAGATAAAAATAGCACAAAAGTGAATTATTCCTGTAATGTGAGAATACATGAGCAAAAGGCTGAGGTAAGATATCAAAAAAAAGTAGTGTTATGAACAATGAAGTTGCCTCTTAAAGGCAAAAATAGAAAATAGCAGTTAATTTTGTGCCTGTAACTATGAACATTAGCTTTTAATTTTTTTTTTATCACAAAAAAAGCTTAAACCTTGACTAATACTTGGCATGAAAATCCTCCCCTTTTGGCAAAATTGGTGTCCAGTGAAGCCCAGAAAAGGGTCGAGAGTGAATAAGAGAGAGATATATCATAATATATATATATATATATATTTTTTTTTTTTTTTTTTTTTTTTGGGGGGGTCGGAGTTGGGACTTTTCTTTTTTTAATTAAATTATCATATAATTGACCTAATAAGCAGACTGAGCTCTTCAGAAATCGGCCCTTTAAATGAAACTTGGACGGTCAGTAAATCCTGTCCAGAACCAGTCAGGTCAGATTGATCCATTATTCCAGTCAGACCAACGTTCTTCATTCATGTGGACTTGGAGGTTACGTTGCTAAGCGAGACTAGAAGCTGGACCTAGTGATGTCCACGCCGGGGACGAGGAAGACGAGCGTACATTCACATTTACCAGCGGTGAGGAGCGCTGTATATTTCATTCGTGTTGTCTGACATGTTGCTAGCTGCTCTCTCAGCTACATAGCCGACGTCACGACTCTTACAGGTAAAACGTCAACACTAGAGTCTCGTGAGAGTTTACGCGCTCGTTGGCACAACAATGGCAGGTCTGGGTCGCTGGACCTCAGGAAAACCGATTCAGGGCCGTAAATATGGGACATCGGACCGTTCGTAGTGCATTTTTACCGATCCAGTTCGCATACGTCACAGACCGATAACCGATTCAAATCGGTTTATCTTTACACCCCTAATTAACAGGCATGCACGGCCAGGGATGAGCATGCAGGAGCAGCAGTACCTGTCATCAGAGTCCTCAGTGTCGGCTCCACCCCACCACACCTCAGACTCCTCCCTTGCTTGCTCCGTGCTGTCTGGCTCATGCTCTGCCTCCAGCGGGCAGCACACAAACTCCACCCCTCTGAAGCGGTCCACGCCACATGGCAGCAGCATCCCGTAGTCATGGAGATTCATTGAGCGGTCTCCACAGGACTAATTTAAAAAAAAAAAAAAAAAAAAGAAAGAAACATTGCTTCTAAAAGTCCTTCAGTGATTTGCATAAAAAGAACATTTCATCATTTTGATGTCCATGAAAACTCATTGTGCTGAACCTCTTAAACACGACCCATGAGTCTTATATTCTAATATTGGTCAAATAAATCAGCATGAGACAGATGATTCCCTTTGAAAAATGACTGCGCTGACAAGGACAAGGATAAAAGGAAGACATATCAGTGGAAAGTGACAGCGCAAGCTGACAGCAGATGTGGAGGGAGGAAGAAATGAGCGCTGAGTAATTCAGGAAGAAAATCAGAAAGTCAAGGAGGAAGGCAGAAAGTAGTGCTGGGCGGTATGATCAAAAATTTATATCACGGTATTTTTCAAAATTATATCAGTTTCACGGTATATCACGTTTTTTTTTTTTGAAGCTACAACTGGGTGTTAACCACATTTTCTAATAATTTAGAGGAATTGCTGCAGTAAATATGCTTAGAATGACCTATTTTACTGTCACGAGGAGTGAATATTGTAGAAAAACATTCATATCTACACTAGTATTAATACAGGTTTGCATGGCCTCACAAAATGATGCGATTTACAAGAGGGTGGACTGTTATCTGATTAAGTGAAGGAATCAGAATGATGTAGTTCCATTAAAATAAAGAACCCTTTTATTTTCAAATTGCAAACAGAAAACAATATTTGTAAAAAATCCATAAACACATTGGCCATGGACATGGTTTTTAAATTCGGATTAATTATTCCGAATTAAATAATTCAGAATTAAACTATTTTTCTTCGAGTTTACATGGAAATAGTAATTCCGAATTGAGGTTTACATGAAAAACACGTTTGACCGGCTTTATCCAATTCCACATAAGGTCTGGGGGTTGGGAAGGGTTCTGATTGGATAGGGGGGGGAAGAAAACCGGAAGAAAATGGAGGACTACATTATTAGCATCCTTTTTGGATTTGTTTTGATTTTATTTCTAAGAGAACGAGCATGCGCAGAAAGACCGGAATTAATTTAAAGCAGAATGAGTGTATACATGACCGCGGAATTATTATATTCAGATTTAAATTCAGAATAAACCAGCCACTTACTTCGGAATTAAGTTTAATTCGGAATTGACATTTTCATATGGAATTAGGTGTTTACATGGTAATTTGTAATCATTTTAAATCGGATTTAATTTTAATTCTGAATGAAAGAGGAATTAAACTTCGTATGTAAACGCACTGACTGTAAACAACGCTCTAAAGTTGTAGCCGCGGGAGGCAACACCAGCCTGGTGTAGCCTCCCGCGGCTACAACTTTAGCTCCAACATTTGCAGATTATTGTAGTTTGTGGACGTCGTCTTTTTTAAATCCAAAGAACTTCCAGCCGACAGAAGGCCCTGGTTTAGGAAGAATTCCTCAGTCTCAGTTGCCGTTCGGGGCTTCCACTTTGGGACTTTCTCTGTTTGCAGCCATCACCGTTTAACCAGAAACTAGTAGCGTGTTGCACCTCCAGTGCAACTGCAAAACAGTTCCCTGTCAAACAATGTTCTGCAGCACTTAGATTCCACTGCGGGGTGTTCCCAACGTTGTGTGCGCTACAGTACATACTCACCGGTATTACGGTATATGAAAGATTCATATCATAATAAAAATAAACACCGGTATTCGATATGAACGGGTATACCGCCCAGGACTAGCAGAAAGCCAACGGTGAATACGGTGAGAACTGTTGCAGCAGCAGGTAGACACAGTGACGCTGACTGCTGCCCATCCTCACCTCTTTGGCGACAGCGTGCCAGTGCAGGTGGCTCTCACACTGGTCCAAGCGCTCCTGGTGCAGGAACTTACACTTGTCGGGAACGAGGAGGGCATCGCTGACGAACTCCCCAACTGCAACATAACTGTGTTGTTACTCCCTGCAAGAATCGTCCCGAACGTGCGTCCATCCACAAACACTCTTACCCAGACAGCGATACGGCACCACGATATGAGTGTGACTGCGGCACTGTCTGCGTCCTTTCTTGCACCAATTGGGAATGGCGACAGGTTGGTTGGCCTCCACGACGTTTGTGATCTGGAGCTCCGGGTACATCTGTGAACACAAGTCAAATGTCATTTCATTTGCTCATGTTCTCTCTCTCTCTGTTTACTCTTTTCCTTTTTTTGTGCAGTGGTGAGTTTCTCTGTCTACATACCTTCTGGCAGTACTGCAGGATGCCCTCTTTGGTGCCAATGCAGCTCCTGGTACCAGAGGGGTCCGGCTCCCATTTGCCAGTCTGTACATCGATGTGCAGGTTCAGCTTCCCGCAGAACATGGCCACCTGAGGCTCGGTTATCATGCCTGCGGAGTCGTCCACGGGCACCTGGACAGACAAGGGGAGGGAGAGGACAACTTTAACGACTTTTTGTGGCAAAACCATCGATGTACACATCAATTACAAATGGCCTCTTTACGTGGTTTCCACATATTCAGCTGATTTCAATTCATTCTGAAAAACTCTATGCATTTAGTGGTTCTCAAACTTTTAATCCTGGTTACCACCTGATTTACTCTTCAGCTCTCTGAGTACCACCATGATGACCAACTTTAAAATACAGCCGTATAATCCTTCTCAATTAGCTTTAAACACACAGAGATGTTTATTTCTTATTATAGTTATTTATTACCTGAATTGTTACTTTATTGAATCAGACATTTACAAATCTGTCCAACAATTCTCACATCCTCATACAGAGAAAATAAACACACTCTAACACACTTTAATTATCTCAAGCTACACATTTCGATTGAAACGTATTTATAATGCATTGTATGTTTCTGATTTTTTTTAAAAGTGAAAATGCTGTGAAAAGCCAGTCATAACGATAAAGACCCTTTTAAAATACATTACATCACTGCACATTTATCTGTGTGAATAAGTAAGCGTGACTTCTGTTTCAGCAGATGAAACTCTGATGCCAAGGAGATAACGGTTATTGCTCAGGGTACTAAAATAGACCCTTTGTTATAAGTCTGTAGATGTAAATTTCAGGGGTCAGGCTCATTCATCTCATTCTGAGACAGACAAACTGCATCTATGAAGTTAAGGAGGTTTCTGCAGGACCACTGAATATAAATCTACATGTCAAGAAGAACGCATGATGAGCAGGGAAGAGATACCAGGTGAGAATGTTAATTTTTATACCTGCTGACATCTGTAACAGTTCACACAAAGCTTTTCATTCCTGTCTGTATTGAATATATATATATATATATTATATATATATATATATATATATCTATATATTTTTTTTTTTTTTTTTTTTTTTTTTTTCCATGTCTTGTAAGACATTCAAACCACATGTTAATACACAAATGCACGAGCCGCAGGAAAACACACTTACACAACCTGTCAGACCTGCTTTTACACGGCAGAAAAGGCTGAACGCTCCAGTGTGACTGTAGGGGAGTGGTGAATAGAAAAAAAAAGATCGTAGTCTAAACACCGGTGGCACAACGCTTGTGGCGCTTTCCATCATGACTCAGCCGGCCTCAAGAGAAAGTGAATATCCTGCAGTCACATCCAAAAGGGGGAATTTCATGCAAGTACCGCAGGATGATGGAGTCTTTAATGGAAAGACTGTCGTTGCAGTTTTTGAGTCCCGTCTGCAGACACATGTACAGGTAGACTCCAGGTGGGGCCCGAGCACCTGCCCTGTTGCACTCCGATTTCATAAGAGTCCTTTTCTGCAGAACGACCACTGAGCAGCTAGTTCACCAGTTCATCAGTTCACTGGTTCACCAGTTTGTTACTTCACCAGTCCATCGTGAACAGCAGCAGTCATACGTCAAAAAGCTGCCACATCTCTGGTCCTAGTTTTACAACAGAAGTTTGTGATTCTTGAAAGAAAACATGTTATTTAACAGAAATAGTGATTTTAGGACAGTGTCATTTGTTAATTTCATAATTTTACAATAAAAAGTCTTGCTTTTGTGAAATGTAAGATTTTATGACATAAATTTGCTTTTTAAGACAAAAAATTTATGTAAAAAAAAAGATGTGTTTTTAGCACATAAAGTCATGATTTTATGTTTTTTTTAAAAAAAAAGCATTTTGTAGTATTAAGTTAAAAAAGACTATTTTGTCCTTTATGATTTTACAACAAAATCTTGTGATTGTAGGACATAAAGTAACAGTTACACGATTGCAATTTATGTGAAAAGGCCCACAATTTTGAGAAATTTCTTGACAACAAAAAGAGCTTTTTTTAAAAAATAAATTTACAAAATCCAGCGAAAATTCTTCATTTCAGGTCATAAATTTGCAGTTATACAAATTCACAATTTCAAATTTAATTCATAAAGTCATTAACTGCAGTCAAAAACAAAACCACCTGATGAGTATCTCTGATTGTAGAAGTAAATAACAGTTATTAAGACAAGTAGAACTGAGGTTATATTATATTATATTACTGCATTTCTCCTAATAAACGCCCCCAGTGTGACGCAAAATACACGTAAATTTCCAAATATTGTTCTTACGTCGTTAACACATCCAAGCAAATTCAAATCTCAAGTGGTTTAACATTATTATTTAGCTATAATAATCAGTTAATAATTAAGTTTGGGTGTTTTTTACAGCTGGCAGCAGCATGTGCAGTGACGCCGGGCTACAACGTAATCATAAGTCAATTACAGACGCACAACAGCTGTAAAGATGAAGAAGCAGGTGAACGTCTTTTAAACTGAACGCTGTTGAGGCTGCTGAAAAGATGCCGAGCGTTTTGCAGCACAGACGTCTAAAGCTGATGGGAGGAGGATGCAGGAGCTTCATCTAGATCAGGGGTGTCAGACTCATTTCCACTGAGGGCCACATCAGCATAATGGTTGCCGTCGAAGGGCCAGATGCAACAAAATGCAATGAAAATCAAGATAAATTAACTACACCTTATTATATTGTCAAATAACTGTTTCTGAATTTATTATGTATTAAAGCTTCAAATATTTAACTCATTATATTAAACTCAGGGTTTGTGGTCATAAACCACAGGTGATGTTTACAGTCCGTTCCTATGGTAGCGGACGTCTTTACGTATTTACGTCTGCAGGAAGAAAACAAACTTACTCGATTAGCAACAACATGCAGGACTACATTATTAGCATCCTT
This sequence comes from Hirundichthys speculiger, assembly GCA_018398805.1. Classification (NCBI taxonomy): domain Eukaryota; kingdom Metazoa; phylum Chordata; class Actinopteri; order Beloniformes; family Exocoetidae; genus Hirundichthys; species Hirundichthys speculiger. The sequence goes on along the minus strand of JAGFBZ010000337.1, from coordinate 187,438 downwards.
TTTGGATTTGTTTTGATTTTATTTTTGAAGCAGCAGCACGACAACATTTAACCTGGCCGCTACAACTTTGAAAAGCTTACAATTTTTATGTTTCCTGCCATCTGTTCTTTTAATTATTTCCAGTTCCTCCAAGCTATTTATTAAATAATCGTCTCTGCTCTTGACCACCGTTTACTGCGTGCTGCCATCTTGAAACTTTGGTTCCAAAACAAGCCCAGTGCGGAATATAAGCGTCATGGTGACAGACGGGCAAGAGAACTAGCATGCGCAGAAAGACCGGAATTAATTTAAAGTGGAACGAGTGTATACATGACCGCGTAATTATTCTATTCGGATTTAAAATCAGAATAAACCAGCCACTTACTTCGGAATTAAGTTTAATTCGGAATGGACATTTTCATTCTGAATAAGTTGTTTACATGGTAATTTTTAATCATTTTAAATCGGATTTAATTTTAATTCTGAATTAAATAGGAATTAAACTTCCCATGTAAATGCACTAAGTGACTAGTCGTTGTGTTGCCATGCTTTTCAGCTCTCCACTTCAGGCTGGTTGTCATGGAAACATGACTCTGCTGAGACTGACGCTGACCAATGACAGCACCTGGTGTTGTCACATGACCTGTTGTCCCGCACTTGGGCTAAACTGAAAATAAACATCACCTAATTAACTGGAAAAAAAAAAAGGATGCTCCAGCATATGTGAAAATTACCTAAGTGTCCTTTAACTACGTCTGCGCTTTTCTCTTGGCTTGGGCGCCTGCTCCAAAAAAAGATGTCTGTGCACCACCTCGCCCACCTAAACAGCACAGCTACAGGCTCACGTCCAGCACGGGCACTTTTAGCTGCAGCGCGGGGGTTTGGCTCGGAGGGCTGCCGTACAGTAACAGCACTGAGCCCGCAGCACCGTAACGCTCCAGCAGCTCGTTTACTGCCCCGGACGCAGAGGGGTAACGACATATATCTGTGTTCTGGTCCGCATATGGCTCTGCGGTATCCGTTAGCCCGGTGTCCAGCCGCTTTTTCGCACCATCTCCTGTCCAAACACAGCAGCAGCGCCGAGCTACGGCCGCCATCTTGGCGAGTTAAAACTAATAAAGAAGAACTTCTTCTTCTTTTTCCATTCTCCTCAGCAGTTTCACACCAAACCGCAGACGACTGAAGCTCCGCTGCTGGGTCACAGATAGTCTACTGTTTCCACATTAACAGTGCTTCAAAAAATAGTTAATAAAAAAAAAAAAAACTACAATTAAAATTGAGCTGCGCTTTGTTGTTGTCTCAAACTGTCAACAGGACAAACCGACGGCACGTAAATCCACCGTCATGTTCGGTAATGTTCTGGAAAAGACTAATAACCCCTAAAATCACGGACACTGACTCGTTTTGACGATTAAACACACACACAGTGGGCTAGAAAATAGATTAATTTGACACAGACATCGAACAGAACATGAATAGGTACAAAAATAGCCCGAGACAAAACATCCAACACGACAGGACCGAGCTGTCAATCACTGACATCTAACGGCAGGCCGCAGCACTGCTCTCATAACGGCTTTATTACTTTATTCTGCGCAGTAGAAATGTCTATATTTCTGGCCTGGAACGGATATAAAAGGGATTCGTGAAGATTACACGAAATTGGCTTAAGTTGATTAATTTACTGGATAAAATGGGGTCGGTGTCGAGAATAAACAGTGCAGCTGCCTCGTTTTTACCCGCTTTAAGCGGCGCAATGTCTTATATTAAGAATTTCCAGGCGTTTTTGTTTTTTTTAAATCCTCCACTAGTCCCATTTGGGCACAGCGTGTTGCCACCGTGTAAGCCTCCTCCGTGGCGGAGAGGCCCCGCACCGCAGCCCGGCCGGAGACCCGCCTGCCGGCTGCGCTTCTCTACGGCTCCGCTGCTACTCACCTCGGATGAAAGCGTCAAGGTCGCCGCCAGCAGCAGCAGGAACGCCGCGTGCTCCCCCATACCGTCCTCCCGGTATGCAGCACCGCCGTAACCTTCACGAATGAATCGTTTGGGAAAAACGAGTGTTTGTTTTTCTTTAAAAAAGAAGAGATTTAACGCGTGTCGACGCGGCGTCGGCAGAGGCGCTGCGGTCCCGATGATCCCTCTGTTTTCGCCTGGTGGTGGCGTCGTGAGGCTGCTGGATGGGATCGGGATCGGGATCCGAGCGGGGGGGGGGGGGGGGGGTGTCCCGCGTGTACGTGAGTGTGGGTGTGTTGCTTGTTTCATTACAGGACAGGAGCCTCCCTGCTTTATAAAAATTTCAAGCATGTTCATGAACCGCCAGCTCTCCTCCGTTAAAACCCGCTCATGTGCGACCGGCAGCCAGATGTTCAGCACATCTGGCGCTGATACCGCTGATCCACAGTGGGAGGCAGCAGAATTTCTCCGTGGTTAGTCATTGTACGTTTGACTTTTTTTTCTTCCTTTTTTTTAATTTATGACGGCACTCTCACCGTCATTTGGTTTCACTTCCCACCCCCAGATCAAGACAGATCATGAGTGGACTGAAGCCATTTTCAAAGGTTTGTTCGGCTCCTCTGGACCCGCACCAGCAGCAGTGACCGGACCAGGTGGCTTGACAGCAGCAGTACCTGTGAACTTTTCCGGAAGTCACCGAGGAACAGCGCCGAGGGAAACATGTGGGCTCTTCTTGGATTATTAATGGTGTTGATGGTCTCAGGTATGAAATCAGAAAAACCTTCCGTCTTTCTCCATTCACAGAAGGTTCTGGACCGTCACCAGAATGGTAAAGGATTCTTTGCTTTCATTGTAGCATGTTATAAAAAGTTGAAAAAGAAAAGGAAGAATGGCGTCTTTCAGACAGTCTTCCTGAAAGACCAGTTCTGGGTCCGACATGAAACTTTGTGCAGAATAATTTCAGCGCATCAACAAAGCAAGTCCTGTAGTATTTCACAAGCTGATTGTATGAACTATTAATGTCACCTGTAGGTCATTAATGACTGACTAATCAGGTCAAATGTTTAATTATCTCCCATTTAATGGAAATTCCATCCTCATCAACATATTTAATTGCAGATCATTCCAGCATGTTTAACATTCAGAAACATTTGTTGAACACAGAAGAGAAGCTTTTGAAAACCTAGTTCCACCTGACCTGAAGCTGCAGACCACATTGTTTATTAAGATAGCCTCATAGATAGTCTCATAGAAGCTTCCAGATGCTCTGGCAGACCTGGTCGTTTGTCCCCCTGGCCATAAGACTGTACAACACTTCACTGTCACGGCAGAGAAGAAGCACAGAGTGAACCCTGGACTCATTTTTCACTTTTTCACCCTAACTAGGTCAAGTTTCACTCTATTGTCTTCAACACCTAATGCTAATCTTGCTAATCTGCTCCTCAATAGTTGGGTACTTAAATGGCAATCACCCAATTCACTCCTGGTTTCACCTTATTGTTTTGGACACTTAATGCTAATCACTGTGTATTGTAACCAATGTCTTGTGTCCCACCTGTCTGTATACTGCTACTGGATGCCCTGAATTTCCCTCGGGATCAATAAAGTATCTATCTACCTATCTATCTATCTATCTATCTATCTATCTATATCTTGATCCAGCAAAGCATCACACCACATCTTGGATTCTTGGAAGTCAGCTCAGAGCCCACCTGTGAGGAACATCTCCCCTTTCTGGTTGAGTTTGGGTGCTTTTATTTCTGCATAGGTGTGCATGTGTATTTGCTGCTCCTTTAAAGGCTTCAATCAAAGCAACCTGACTAGTTTTTCCTTGTGCTTGAAGACGTTTTACCTTCCATCTAGAAGGCTCTGTCAGTTTAAACTGAAGTCTTCTGGGAGGGGAAGTTCCTTCAATTCAAGACTTTTAGAGTTGCTTTTCTGGTTGTTCATATATATATATATATATAATATATATATATATATATATATATATATATAATTTTTTTTTTCTTTTTTTATGTGATGCATGAGTCGCAGCTACACTTAACCTCATCTTATGTGAATTTACATACATGCAACCAGGTAAAATATTGTAATTCTGTGTCATTTCTGTTTCAGAACTGAAACTCCAAAAAAAAAAATGTACTTGTAATCTTGACCAAAAGTGTTTATTTTAGACAAGCCTTGCTGTCTGACTGCAAATCCGTCTCCCTCCGTGACTTATTCAAACCAAGCTGTTACTTGCTGGATCCCAGTTGGCCTGAATCAACATTAAGGCCAAAGCCCTGAATGTTTACCTGACCCAGTTATCAGCAAAGATTGTCTCTTTGCATTGTTCCTCTTGCACTTTCAGAAAAATGCAAACAAAGATAGTTTGGCCGCTGTCAGAAGGAGCAGCTGTTTAACAAAAGTTTCAGTGACAGTTGAATAATAACTGCATCAGGGCTGTAAATGCCAGAGTGAAGTTAATGGTTAATATTTTCAGGTCATATATTTATACAGTTAAGGTGGACTGATAAGATGAAAGACTAGATTGCATGTCACTTTCTTTAAAATATGTAATTTATTTAAATAATTAAAAAAAAAATGTCATGCCACCAAAGAGACGTGAGAGTAAAACAAGAAGAAAAACAAAAGTTGCTTTGCACGACAAGAAAAGAAAAGACGACTGATGGCGGCTGGGACTTGAATTCAACCATGAAGGAGATAAAAGCTGTCAAATCCACAGATAGATTTAAGCTCTAGTGTGAATCATCACACAGAAATGCAATAAAAACAACAGCCAGGTTTAGCATTAACCTCATTGAGGCCAAAAATTCAGCAAGCTTGTCTGCACCGAACCTTGTAATCACCTGTGAAATCACATTAACAGATTATTGATTTGCTTTTGCGTCAGTGTTTGCTCACGTTTGAATTCCAGAGAGAGGTTTTAAAAGTTGTGGCTTTCATTCCCTCTACTGACACAAAATCTGCATGATTTTTATTTTTGCAGTTAAGCAGGTAAAGACCCCCGCGCTCCACTGCTTTCTTTTTAACCCAAGTCCTTGTCCATCTTTGAAGATGAACTGTCTTGCATCGGCTGCAGGATATTTCCACCTCGACATCACTGACCCTTTAATGCAGCAAAGACGCTTTCTGAGACATCTGCAGGGACGTTGAAATTTTGTCTAATCCGCCGCCACCTTTTTTCCCCAGGTGATACCGAGGTCACTGTCACCGGAAAACTTGGATATGACGTCCACCTGCCTTGCGAGTGCGGGGACAGAGACTTGAAGAGGGATTTTAAGTGGCAGGTGAAGATGGGGACGAGCGACTGGGAGCTGGTTTCCTTGAGCAATGGCAGTGGGACGTATTACGGGGACAAGTACCGAGGCAGAGTGACGTCTCCAGGAACAGCTCCCTTCATCTAAAACACATCCAATCTGGTGACCGAGGCCTGTACAAGTGTATTTGTTCCAGGAATTCAAGGTACCACTATGAGACGGCGAATCTGCTTGTTTATGGTGAGTCACTTATTTGTTCATTTATTTATCATTATCAGTAGAGCTGAGCGATTTTATCGATTCTGAGATATATATCGATATTTTATCGATGGGGTTTTATTAGGGGTGTAACGGTACACAAAACTCTCGGTTCGGTACGTACCTCGGTTTTGAGGTCACGGTTCGGTTCATTTTCGGTACAGTAAGAAAACAAAATGCAAAATATAAATGCGGTAGTTGTTTATTACACACTTTACACTCTGTATAGGAACATTAGCCTATACAAAGCTAGAATTTTGCTCAAAAATATAAATACAATATTCTGAAATGTAGATATTTTGAAAAACAAAATAAAAATAACATTGGCTCAGACTTTTTCTTAAAGAAAATATCCATCTGATGGGCAAAATTGAACAGTTGCAACACTGAACAGTTTCAAGTTGTTGCTCAGATTAAATAACATGAATAAGGCTCAGACTGTTTCTTTAAAAACAAATCATTTTATTTTTCGTATGATTTTCTGGCTACAATGTGGACGAGAAGGTAATTGATATCGGGGCTCAATTACTTTTATCATGTTTGAAGCCAGCGTTTAGGGTGATTAGGGTCTTAAATCTGCAGCTATAAAACACACTTCGGCTCCCCGGTGAAATATAAACAGGGACAAAGAGAAGTTGATAAAACTAAAGTGGTTTGCCGACATTGTTCATCAGAGATCGGGTATGTTTCTGGCAACACGTCTAACCTGTTAACTCATTTGAAACGGCACCACCCCAGCGTGAACATCGCTACAAAAAGAGAAAGACAACCGAGTACAAACACAGCTTCCCACCGCATTTAACACTATGTCGCGGGAGGCTTATTGCCAATGCTAGCGGCATTAGCATTAGCCACGACGTCCGCTACAACTGCTGTTTCTTGTGCTCCACAACATGCGGTCCTCTACTTAATATGTCCGTGTGGAAACTTGTTCGGTACGCCTCCGTTCCGAACCGAACAAGTGATACCGAACGGTTCAATACAAATACATGTACCGTTACACCCCTAGGTTTTATTAATAAGAGTATCGATTTTTCAGCCCCGGGTATCGATATTCTAAGCTCCCTTCAAAACCCCCGTGTCCTGCACGGGTGCCACCCGTGCACCCGTGTCATCCATATAATGTGTAATTGACCTTTCAGTAAGCACCGTCCCCTTCCTAGTTACTGTTGCTAGGTCGGAAAAAACTTGCTGCTACTATAAGGACTGTGTTTATTCGCTATTTTTCCAATCTGTGGATATTCTCATTTGTCCAGGTAAGTTCCATTCTCGCAACAATTGAATCATAGGCAACTGGACTTAGATTTGTCTAGAAGACGTTTCTCCTCTTATCCAAGCGGCTTCATCAGTTCTCAAAGCATCGGTCTGACCAGTCTAAACCAGTCTAAACCAGTCTAAACCAGTCCGCACTAGTCAGACAAACAGTGGAGTATGACTCAGGTTTTTAACCTCTGTGGAGGTGTGCACCCACTAGAGATGCGCGGATGACGTATATTTTAACCCGCAACCGCTTCTTAAAATCTCTATCCGCCCGCTATCCATTTGCAGGAACGTTTTTTCACCAATTTTCAAAACCGAACCAACCCGCCATCCTTTTTAATAATATGTAAAATATTTTTTCTTATTATTAACATTTGAGTGCTTCAACCGCAACCCGCCCAAATTTAATTAAAGTATTATTTTTTGACGAGTCATCCGCCCGATATGTGGATTATCCGGTTGACCGCGCATCTCTAGTACCCACCACTTTCCAAAGACAATACTTGGTTAGTGGAGTTTGTCTGGACCCTTTGTTTGGGTCAGGAGAGCCACACCAGTGAAAGGACAGTCGTTAGGGGTGAGTGGAGCCACTGGTGGACAACAGTCGTTAGGGGTGAGTGGGGCCACTGGTGGACAACAGTCGTTAGGCATGAGGTGTGGTTACCAGTGAACGACTGTCGTTATGCTTCTTTGAGCAACTTGAGTTTAGTTTAGTTCAGTCTTTGTTATTCAGTCTCTTAGGAACAGTAGCGAGGGCTGCGTTGGAAATGGGAAATAGATGGAATCTTAAGCCACCTCCCCTGTTTAGAGACGGCTTCTCTATTTTAATGTAGATGGATTTTTTTACTCCTCTCTCAAACCATCTGTCCTCTCTGTCCAAGATTTTCACGTTTTTGTCCTCAAAACAGTGAGCCTTCTCCTTCATATGAACATAAACAGCAGAAACTGGACCTGAGGAGTTCGCCCTTCTGTGTTGAGCCATGCGTTTGTTCAGTGGTTGTTTGGTTTCTCCAATGTATGAGTCTTTGCATTCCTCACTGCATTGGACAGCATATATACCACATTGTTTTTGTGCGTGTGGGGTACCCTGTCCTTGGGGTGTACCAGTTTTTGCCTGAGAGTGTTACCTGGTTTGAAACACACAGGAATTTGATGTTGATTAAAAATTCTCCTGAGTTTTTCCGACACCCCGGACACGTAGGGTATGACAATGTTCCTGCGCTTGTTACCTTCCTCAGCCCTCTCTGAGATATTGTTCTTGTTGGATCGTTTTGTCCTGTTGAACGTCCAGCTAGGGTAGCCGCAAGTTTCCAACTTGTGGCTTCCAAGTGTTTGTGTTCCTGTTCCTTTGCCTGCGTAGTGGTAGGAACCTTATCAGCCCGGTGCTGTAGGGTTCTGATAACTCCTAGTTTGTGATTGGTGTCAGAGGGTGATGTGAGTCGAACAGAAGATATTGGTCTGTGTGGGGTGGGGGGGTTTCTGTATACCCCAAAGTGGAGGCTCCTGTTCTCATCCAAGTGTACATCACAGTCTAAGAAAGGAAGGTGGTTGTCATTAACATCTTCTCTAGTGAACTTGATGTTCTTGTCCACTGAGTTGATGTGCTCACTAAAAGCCTCTAGTTCCTGGGATTTGATTTTCACCCATATGTGTCATCCACATATCTGAACCAGTGGCTTGGCGATGTACCCTTGTACGATAATGATTTAGCAGCAGTGAGGGTGATGAGTTCTCTGTTAGCATTAGCATTAGCTCTGGTCCATAGGTCTGTCCCACACCAGAGCTGTTAACATGAGACAGTCGCAGCATTGTATTAATTAATAAAGTGACGTTAACATCACTAGCCTCACCTTATACCTAACAAAATAAATATCCAGGGCCATATATATTTGTAGACAACGAGGAAGGCTTATAGGTGGCTAGCAAGCTCTGGTCCATAGTGGAGAAGTCATCGACACTATGGACCAGAGCTAATGCTAATGCTAATAGAGAACTCATCACCCTCCCTGCTGCTAAATCATATTATTACTTTTACTAAACGGTGGTTAAATCAATCATCTAATAAACAAAGTAAACTTACCTTGGAGCAAATGTAGGTGTGTTTTGTAACTTTTCCCTACGTTCAGTTGCTTGTGTGGACGGACACAACTGAACCCACACTGCATTTTTCCAGCGTTTGTTTTATCTTGGGAAAGAGAATAAAAATGTCCCTCCAAACGTTCTGGACACCTCGAGTCACTGTTGCAGGTCCCCAGCAGCAATATTTTCACCATGGAGTTATTCTAGTATAATATAAATACTGATGATAGGCATCTGAAAAATAGCGAATTAACACAGTCCTTAACGCAGTAGCAGCAAGTTTGTCCGACCTAGCAACAGTAACTAAGAAGGGGGCGGTGCTTACCGAAAGGTCAACTGATGCTTTCAGTTTAATTAATTCAAACAAAGTCATTGGAACACTCACAAGAGGTCACCAAAATCACTTTGTCCCTTTAAAATCTTTCAGAAAAAGATGTAAATGTATCTTAAGATGAATATCGATATATATCGTATCGTGAGCCGAATATTGTGTATCGTATCGTATGGCGAGATTAGTGTATCGCTACAGCCCTAATTCTCAGCCACAATCGTTGTTTGTCATTTTAACTAACATCTTTCATCAACATGGATTCGTCCATCATAAAGCCTGTTATGTCCTGTTCAATATGTTTAAAACATGTCAAGTGATTCAAGTTCTCACTGTTGTTTTTTGTGTTTGTTTGTTTGTTTTTTACGTTCTACTTTCATTTCCACAGAAAGTCAAGTAGATATCAAGGAACCTGAAGCGGATTCTCTCAGGAGATACATGAAAATCATCCCCGTTGTGATGGCTCTTGGATTGTGTTTGTTCTTGTTTTGCCGCTGGAACAACTCATAGTGAGTGTTTGTCATCATCTTTAAATTACGGAGGCCGTTTGTGCCAGTTTTTACTGATTCAGAGTCTTTCTTTTGAGGCCTTAGTCCACAGAGGGACGTAGCCGGCTGGAATATGACAACTTTACGGACAGACGTGCAAACTAAAGTTGCTCTTAAAACAGCAACTCTTGAGTTCAGTATCTTATCTTAATCGTAATGTTGTGGTCAAATTGGTGCTTTTTAGCTGAGAAACTAGAAGAGTGAATAACTGCTGGTGTTTGACATATTAGTCAAACCGCATAAATGAGATTTGAGCTATTTTAGAAATTTCCTTTCCTGTAGCCCTCATTCTGAGTGGGTGCGAACCAACCGACTCCACCAGAGCGCCACCCTGATTCTCCAAACCGACTGACGTGCCCCACAGATACCAAACGCACGCACACACCTGTGGGAACAGGGGTTAGTCAGGTGAATCTTGGAATGCTGTCATCGTTCCTGTGCTTGGTCTCCAGCAGTTTTACCTGTTAGAATAATACCTGACGTTGAATCAGTGGGCCTCATAGCAACATGCTGCGTGGTCCTAACGGAAGAAGAGTAACTGGTTTCAGGCAGGTCAAAAGAAGCCTGCAGCGTGGGAGAGAAATGATAGCATCGGGATGACCTTTTCTGGGGGGAAAGAAACGGTTAAAAACCACAAAGAGCTCTTTAGCGTTGACGCTGTTTTAGTTCTATCAGTCTCTCTAGTGTTGCGCAACACTGGCTGCTGTTACTGACTCCTGCTATCAATTTCAGTTTTGGACTGAGAAATGTTGTTGTTATGAAACAACCCTCGGCTGAGCTTGTCTTTTTCTTGTCTCTCATCAGGTGGATTAACTGAAGATAATAAAAGAAAACTGTGGGCTCCTACATGAACCGAGATGATCTCCAGAACAAAAGAAACAGCTTATTTTGAAGCTGTGGTTCGTTTCAGAGCTTTTCTCGTGCATGTGAGGTTTTTTTTTTAATGTTGGCGACAGGCAGGTTGGATCCTGTATTCCACCCGAGCCGCAGAAAAAACTTGCTATTTTGTGAACATTTTCTGGCAGGCATTTGTATATACATATGTAAAAAAAAAAAAAAAAAAGTTCCTTCAAAACGTAGCGCCATTCTGAAGTTACTGCCGTCCAATCACAGAAGTCGGACCTTGGGACGCCATGCTTGTCAGAACCCCCAGACTCCGATCCAGTCATGAGGACTCAAACCTTAAAGGACCCGCTGGACCTGCTGCCAGTTTCCCAGCAGTGGACACTGTAAGACATTTCCACGTCCCAAAAGATTAAGGTTGTTTTAGCAGTGCAAAGTGGACCTATGCATTGTTAGGAAGCTCATTTCCATGTACTTAAGAAGTAAACCATAGATTTTAAGTTTTATCCCTCAACCTGGAGCAATGTAACTATATTTGACTATAACCACTTAACACATCTTGATCATATATCACAACTGTCGTGAAAGGTTTCGATGAATGAGCCCTCTGTCATGTCTCCTTTTACTTGTAAAACATATTTTCAGGTTTTCTCATGAATATGCAAAAACGTGCAGCACATGATGCTCAGGTGTCTGAGTGACAGAATAACTTTTTCCTGTGGCTTTGCTTCATCTGTTTAAGTGTCACGGATGCAACGCTGTCTATGTCTGCTGGGTTACTGTGAAATGTTGATAGCCAAGTTTGTTTCACTTTTGTGACGGAGACTTCTGAAGACGGCCGGCGTGTTTGTGACGTCCGACGGAGATGACAGCAGTCACTCTCTGGACGTCTGTCCGTCCAAACTTGGTTGAACTGTGAAAACTGAGAAGCAGACGTAGACTGTGGGTGTGTTGAGAGGAAGTGGCAATAAAATGTGAACATGTGGTCTTTTTCAGGACCAACGCAGAATCAAATAAAATTCCTTTTATAATCTTGTAGCCATTGGGTTGTTGTTAATCTTTTTTTTGTTGTTGTTTTGTGTGATGCTGTGACTGTCCGTCAGGTTTTGCTCTTGTAATCTGCTTTTATTGCATTCTAAAGAAGAAGTCACTGCTAATTATGAGCTGCCACGTCTGAACTAATCCTACTGATTACATCCCATGTTCAAACTGTTCAACACATTTAGAGCTTTTTTGTGCAGCTTGAGAAAATGTGACAACATTCAGCAGAACATGACGGGCAGCAGCTGGTAACAACGTGCTCATTTTGGTCTAATTTACCTCCGTCACATTTCCACGTTTGGCAAATCTTCTGGGATCCGCTGTATCTCTGTCATGTGGAATTCAGCAGCACATTTTTAATTCATCTTGATAAGAACAAAAAGGAAGATTTAACTCCAGTTTCAATTCCATGCGCAATATTTCACATCCTTTTTTTTTTAATGTTACCAGACTGTATCCCTGAATATACTGCGGTGGGAAAAAAAAGACTTGTTATTCATTTCAATTACATTACTATCGTCTGCAAAATTATTACTTATCATGACAATATTTGACTGCCAATCCTGACGCAGCTGTTAAAAGCAGAAGTTCACCTTGGTACCTGTCAGGTGGGAGACAGCTTTTAATGGGTCGGTTTCCTCTTTCTGAGTTTACAGAAGAGGAGGGAAAAATTTCCTTTACTCATTTTAGAATTAAAAATGATTTATAAATCAGAGAAGCTAAAGGGAAATTAGCTTTTCTAAAGCAAACATTAAAAGGAAATGATAAAAAGGGATAGAAAATTGTGACAGCGGGTCACAAGGTGTCAAGTGATGTATTTCATGATATTACACGATATAATTAAAAGTTGTACTCAGTTATAGTATGTATACAGGCATCAGTTCTGTAATAATCAGCATGAACATTTTTGATGTCAAAAAGTCAAAATGCCATTCCTCTTAAGTAAACAACGTCACTTTTTTCCATCATGTGTATTGGGCTTTCAGTTCCACTTATTCAGAATTATATTCATGTGATCTGACTTGGACATTCTGGAAATACGCATTAACACTGTGATGCACCACCACCTCCACTTCAAAGATTTGCAGCCCAGTCGTTATAAATAATCAGTTTCATTTTAGATATCGTGAATGCAGCCCTGAATATCCGAAACGTCTCTGTACATTTTGGACACCGAAGGTCAGAATTCAAATTAATTTGTTCATTTTGCTTTAAGTCCCTGTCTCTGATGCTGCCTCACCCTCACCCCCACCCCCCGCAGCAAATAGGATTCAATTCTCCACAACAGACTAAAGATTGATAGATAGATAAACTTTATTATGGACTCTAGGTCCAAAAAGCACACATAAAAACACACCAACATTAATTTAAAAGACCACTGTACCAGTGTCTCCAGAGCTCAGACTGGTAGTGTAGCTATAGCACTAAACATAATATTTGATAGCAGCAAGATGATTTCATTCTTAGAGTCATTTAGTCTGCCAATAAATTTATACATAAGACCTCTCAGGGCAGACTGTAAAGAGTTCATTCGCGCTGCCACAAACATTTCACTGGCACTAGTCCATCGCTGACTAAAATACTTCATTAATAGTTTTTGAAAATATTATCTGAATCAAGGATTTTAAAAAATAAATATATAAAAGGTTTCACTATCAAAATGCTTATTTTAGTTACCTGGAATCCGACTATGGGTTCCTGAATATTAATTTTGATTTGCAGTCGTTAAAGTGTTTATACAGTATCTGCTATGAAAATTGAGTTCAGTTATTCAGAAATATTCTATGTGGTATTTTGTAATATAATCTCTGCTGATAAGAATCCTGTTTTGAAATGCTGTTAGTTGTTTTGAAACGAATAGCTGAATAAATGTAGTTGTTCCGTTGTTGTGAATATTTCCGACCAGTAGAAACGTCAGAAGAACAAGCATGAATGGACTCATGGGACTGCGGTCTGCGCCTGGTTCCCACTGGTGGTTCCGCAGCGTCGTACGTACGGCTGGCACGTCCTCATTGCGTGTGACGTAAGAGATCCGGAAGTGGTACAGGCGGCTAACTGACTAGCACAGCTTGCGAGTGGAAATGAGACAAACCAAAAACAAAGTCGCGTGTGTTTTTCAGAGGTCGGAGCGAGATTGACACCCACCTGCACGGTAAGTTAATCGTGTCCACTGAATGATGCCCGGTAATTGTTGTGACGTGGTTGAAAGTTACCGTGCAGACTGGAGGAGAACTGTCGCTCAGGCGTTTGTTTTGTGTTTATATGCCACTTTATTCACAACTAGTTCCGGGTTGGAGGCTCTTTTCCCCTCAGAACTGCCTTGACTTTCGGTGTCGTAGATCCAATAAGTTATTGGAAACGTTCCTCAGCGGTTCTGGTCCATATATCTCGATATCGGCGTGACGTCACTCACCATGTGATCGGCCATGGTTACACTTCCGGTTTTAGCAAACAAACTTGCATTCAGGTGTTTTTTAGTGATGGTAAGATGAAGCATCGTAACACATCAGCCAATTGGTTCGGGAAAAGGTTCATTTCTTGCTGCTTCATATGCACATGACACCACCTACTGTCAGGTTTTATAATCACAGCCAGCTGAATCTTAATATGTGATGCATTGAATTTATGTATCAGTTATGGCTCTTGCGAATGACAGTGAATAACAAAATGTGTATGACCAAATAATTGGTCTACATAAATGATCAAGTGCATAATGAAAATATTGTTTGAATGTAATCTCTGTTTAATGTTTCCCAAAGTAGTATCATAAGAACGTGGAAGACACACGTCAAAGGGTGGACGAGCAGGGAGTCGAACTCACGGCCAGCCACACGAGGACTGTAGCTTCTGCCGCCTGCCCTAACCACTGCACTACCAGGGCAGCTCAGTTTTATCGTCATCTTAAGAAAATCACCTGAGCTTACTCGGGCAGAGATCAGTGAAAGTGTTTGTGGAACTACAGAGGGGGCACACTGAATATCCTTGTGCAACTTAGACAATGATGACCATTAAAGGGGTGATTTTATGTATATTTATTCAGAAATAGCAATTTTTCCACAGTTTTTGGTTTTAACTGATTCCTTTTTTTTTTAGACACAATCTCTCCAGCCTTGGAGAACACCCTTTCACATGACACAGAGGATGCTGGGCTGCATAAAAATGTTTGTGCCTTCGTGTACAAACTATATACTGAACTACCACAAACTATATAAACGCTATCCAGATTCTAGTATCCAAGCTATCCAAACTCTATCCACACTCTGAACTGACCGCAACTCGCCTACAAACACCCACATTTTGAATGGAGCCTGTGGCGTTTATAAAGCTGTCAAACCCCGCGACAAGAAATGAACCACTTCCTGAAGCAGTCACGTGGTACATCCAGGCGGTGAAGCTTTGGACGTCATCGCTTTCGGCTCCTCCCCTAAATGAAGCGACTCTTGATACGCGCTTCGCGGACACGCCCACTCCATTACTCGATACACGCTTCGGAGCCTCGGCACTCTCGTAACATCACTAGTGTTTTTCACTCAATCCCTTCAGTTATTTCCATTTTAGAATCTTTATTGTATCTTAAATTAGTTTGGCGATCGTCACTGGTGCCTGTGGTGGCGAGCATGGCTTAGCAATATCAGGATGAGTTGAAGCCAGAGGTTTTAACGAGGTATAAAGCCAAATTGGACATATTCGGCCTAGATTTGTGTCCATACAAGCACACAGCCGATTCTTGGACGAATAACCCCAAACAATGGCCTCGTTTGGGGTACCCAGATGTGTACCATTATCTCATAAAAACTCATCGTAAGTATACGTTTTTTGTTTTTTTTTTAGAAACTGTTTTAAATATTTATGCACCAATACACAGCCCCAAATACGACTGTCTCTTGACAGTCACTTGGGTCAGCAGCCCCAGCAGACAGACCTAGCATTTTTTTTACCAGACCTGAGGGATCTATAATGGAGCCTCCCCAAACACGTCAAAATATTAGATCTAAACATAGAAATTAAAAATTAACATATCTTGAAAAAATCTGATTTCTTACCTGTTAAAGTGTTCTGAACAAACATGCGTGTAGTCTGATTTGGGCACCTGGAGTATTTTTGTCTGCTCTGTTGATAGCGAGCAGCCATTTTCTTCTTCTTTCAGGCTCAGTAGCCTCGCTAGAAATCGTATAAAATGACAAATGTGGCTGGCAAGCAACATTGTCGGTGCAGTTGAAGACACAACAGTTCTTCACCATCTTTCCCCCTATCGTAAACTGCACGAAATCAGACAGAACAGGCACAAAATGCAAAATGTATCGGCTTCGCTAGCAATAGTGAGCGTTTGTATTCCCCCTTGGCCTGGTTGCTATGGCCCGCAGATCCCCGGATGTGTTCAGTGGCCTGGATGTTCGTGGTCGAGAATTGACATGATGGTATCACCAGCTGCTGCTCATCTATAATGAGAATCTCCTGTTGCTCCACATGACAAAGCTGCTCTACTGGACTGAGATCTGGTGACCGTGGAGGCCACTGGAGTACAGTGGACTCAATGTCATGATCAAGAAACCAGAAGGATAAGGTGATCATGGATCATCATCCTGCTGGAAATAGCCATCAGAAGATGGTCCACTGTGGTCATGAAGGGATGGACATGGTTTGAAATACTTGGATCAACCCGCCCGACACCAACAACCATGCCACGTTCAAAGTCACTTAAATCCCCTTTCTTCTGTTTTCTCTGTTAATCAGCAGTTTTCTCATAAAAATCTGCCAGGTCTTCCTCAACTGATTCATCAGATCGCATAAATGGTCATAAATTATTATTATTTCTGCCACTGAAGCTATTGCTACAGGTATGTCACGGGGATCTGCTGGAGCCTGTTCCAGCTCTCCGGGTGAAAGGTAGGGGCCCACCCTGGACGGGTCGCAGGGCCACATATAGACGAACAACCATGCACACTCACGATCACTCCTCCAGGTGATCTAGAACCACCAGGTAACCTGACATGCAGGTCTTTGGACTGATGGAGGAAGCTGGAGAACCTGGAGGAAACCCACACCAGCACCAGGAGAACATGGAGACTCCACACAGAAAGGCTTCTGTGGCTTCTTGCTGTGAGGCAACGGTACCACCAAGCCACCGTGCTGCCCTTCGTTTGTGCAATAACCCTGAAATAATCTGGCAGTTCTAGTACTGATGAGCTGACTAGAAGTTACCTCTTCTGCCTCTGGAGTCCATCCAACAGGATCCAACGCTGCAGGAGGAACATCATAAATCAACAGATAACAGACCAGCGATGAGAGGGAAATTGTCAGTCTAACTTGTCCTACGTAGCTTCACCACACTAATTAATGACATAATCTCACACTTAATATTTGGTTTTGGAGCTTGTAAAATAGAATTTTTTCCCTCCTTATTAAAAATGTCTACCATCTTCAGATAAATCATATCCCAAACGTCTCACTGTAATTTTCCACTTCTATAATTTGTTCCCATCCTCTTTAGAGCCCTCGGCTAAAAATTTCAAATAGACCAAAGGATTTGTTGCTGCAATATTATTTTGTGAAAGAATAATTTGATGTCTTTTAGCAGGATTAAATGTAGTCAAATTTACAGCCATGACTGAGAAAATATTGTTGGACTCGCGCAATCAGTTTGTGTAACACAAATACAGGTATACCTCCTTATCCTGTTAAAAATGCAAAGCAGCTTTGACTGTCTTTATTTACGAGTTTTGAGAAAAATACGTTGCTACAATCACAAATGGAAAAATATTTATTTTCAGGGCCTACTTTCATTAAATTAAGTATGTAGATCCTGGACACTTGGTGCTTTACAATTCACTCTTTATTCCTCTTGTTACTGATCATCCTCCATCCTGTTGAGAGTGGAGCCGTTTCAGCAGTTAATAATGGGCTGTTACAGGGGAGTCAGCATGTTCAAGTATCTCAATAGCCTTATTTTTCTAACGGTACATTAAATTAATATTAGTGGGGAAAAGCAAAGTCTGAATCTTGAAGATGTTTGCAAAAATGTCTTTACATTTGAGACTTTTGAAAGTGAAACGACTTGAGATTTTAGTTCATTATGTTTCTCGAACAAACTGGTGTTCGCTGTATCTGATATGTCTGGTGCAGTAAAATACGCTTTTTTTTTTACCCGTTTGTTACTCTCTGAGAGTCGAATCAAGGCTCAAAATCGTTTCTGGTTTTTAACAGCCATTTTATTGACGGACAACATCTTCATCACGTCTTATGTGATCTCTGCCCTCTTAAATGCCGTCAGAACGAGGAAAAGAAATACAAACCTAAAATGAACTTCAAAAAAGAATAAAGGGCTTACATTAATAAAAACAGAAATACAAGAGACTAATAAATAAGCAAACACTGAAAAATTAAAAGCTTAATTGGCTTCACGGTCACATGTCATTCACATGAATTTACAACAATGAAAAATAAATAAAAATGTACCTCATTGGCCACATTAACTCCAAGAAAATAAAAACACAGCTTCTTCTTGAAAGAATAACTCAATTACAAGCACCCCTCGTCTCTTGCAGGCAGCGCAAGAGACGAGGGGTGCTTGTAACTGCCACAAGAGCCGCCTCGTGTGGCTCTTGGAGCAGAACAAAATTAAATCAGAGAAACATAGTGACCACGCGGAACCAAAAATTGGTTCCTCCCTTATTTATTTTAATTTAAACCAAAATGCATGAAATATATTTATATGAATTTACTGATGATTATAACCTACCGTATTTTCTGGACTATAAGCCGCACCTGAATATAAGCCGCACCCATTAAAATATAAACGAAATATATATTTTGTCACATATAAGCCGCACCGGACTATAAGCCGCCGGTATCCAGGCTGAGAAATAAGATATTTACATCAAAAGATTTTCTGCCATAAGTGTTTATTCATATACCTGAACTGATTTTTCCTCCTCCTGTGTACTGAAACCCCCCCACACAGCAAAGACATCCGGAACAGATCCGCGAAACGGACCCGTATCGGGGTCCACTTGCACTCAGTGCCGGATCCGCTTTGGAGCCGGATCGCGGACCTGCTGGCTCCATGCTGACTCCGGTCTGCATCTGCGATTACAACCTTACCTCTGCGGCGGGTCCACTCAGAACCCTGAAATCCGCTGAGGAACCAACAAACTGACTGGACAAACTGATAAATCCAGGTGTGTCCGAGTAGCTACAATGGTCAGACACACCTGGATTAATCAGTTTGTCCAATAATATTATATCCAATAGTATTGATGCTCACAAATGAATATAGAGTAGCATAGCCAACATAGGCTACTGAACGAAACAGAATAGCTTTTAACTACTCAGTTTGTTTTTTGGTTTTTGCACTTCCTGCTAGAGCGCCCCCTGAGGGCTGAAGAAAAATTCATAGAAAAGCTGCATCTCTGTATAAGCCTCATGGTTTAAAGCATGGGACAAAAGTAGCGGCTTATAGTCCAGAAAATATGGTATTTGTATGAACATTTTGTGATATAGTAAATTGTATTTATTAACCCTTTAACTGAGTATGAAATTATGAGCTTTGCCTCTGATGGCAGCTACACTGTTTATTAATGATTTTTAGTTTTTACATTTTTTTTCCAGCTCTAATCAAGTGCAAAACCACTGGAGACCTGTACAATGGGCCGAAGAAAAGCGGCAGCTGCAGGTACCCCCTCATCTCAGAGAGACTCTGGAGATGATGTCCGGGTCCACAGGAGGAAGCACAGCATCTGCATGGTGTCTGACTTTTTCTATCCGAACATGGGAGGAGTCGAGAGTCATATTTATCAGCTATCCCAGTGTCTGATTGAAAAGGGACACAAGGTGGTGATTGCCACGCACGCCTACGGCAGGAGGAAGGGCGTCAGGTACCTGACCGACGGTCTGAAGGTCTACTACCTGCCCCTGCAGGTCATGTACAACCAGTCCACAGCCACCACGTGCTTCCACAGCCTCCCGCTGCTGCGCTGCGTGTTCATCAGGGAGCGCATCACCGTGATCCACGCTCACAGCTCCTTCTCAGCCATGGCCCACGATGCTCTGTTTCACGCCAAGACCATGGGTCTTCACACCGTAGGTGTTTCCACAGCATGTAGCGGTCGCACGCCTTTGAGCTGCGCGTGACTTACGTGAGTCTCATCTCCAGGTGTTCACCGACCACTCGCTCTTCGGCTTCGCCGACGTCAGCTCCGTGCTGACCAACAAGCTCCTGACCGTATCGCTGTGCGACACCAACCACATCGTGTGCGTGTCGTACACCAGCAAGGAGAACACGGTTCTCCGGGCGGCTCTCAACCCGGAGATCGTGTCCGTCATCCCCAACGCCGTTGACCGCACGGACTTCACCCCTGACCCCTCCCAGCGCCCGGACGGCCGCATCACGATTGTTGTCATCAGTCGTCTCGTCTACCGCAAAGGTACGGAGATGGGCGGTTGAGGTGGGCGTCGCCTTACGTGTTTTTCTTATTCCTCCTTTTCATTGTAGACTTTGCTCGAAGAAGAAGTATGTTGTGATGAGTAGAAGATCACTTCAGTTATGGAGCTGAAACAAACTGGATTGTTTTTCTTCCCAGGTTTAGGAATACCTTATATTTATACTGGCCTGTTAGTTCCGTATAACTAAAGTACAAAGAAAACTTTAAATTACATTAGTACACAATACATTTGACATCAGTACAATTCTCACTGTGTCAATTTTGTTACATGCAGGCAAAGCAAGTTTATTTGTAGAGCACAATTCGTACACAAAGCAATTCAAAGCGCTTTACAGATGCATAAAATCACAAGAAGGCAAACAATCATTCCATACAAGCATAAAAGTAATAATAAATTAAATTAAAAATAAAGAGTGCAGATAAAATCCTTTCAGTTGTCATCTTCACATCTAAACAGAACTGTTTTCAGTCTGGATCAGAACATTGTCAGAGTTCAGGTCTGTCTCACATCTTCTGGAAGAATGTTCTAGATTTTAGGAGCATAAAACTGAAATGCAGCTTCACCTTGTTTAGTCCTGACTCTGGACACCAGCAGGAGACCACTACCTGAGGTTCTCAGGGTCCAGGTTGGTTCATATGGATCTAACATGTCAGAGATGGACTTTGGAGCCATGAAGAGACTTGAACACAAGTAGAGCTGTTTTAAAGTCTATTCTCTGAGTGACAGGAAGCCAGAGACCTCAGGACTGGACTAATATGGTCGTATCTCCTGGTTCTAGTCAGGACCGGTGCAGAGACCTCAGGACTGGACTAATACGGTCGTATCTCCTGGTTCTAGTCAGGACCGGTGCAGAGACCTCAGGACTGGACTAATACGGTCGTATCTCCTGGTTCTAGTCAGGACCGGTGCAGAGACCTCAGGACTGGACTAATACGGTCGTATCTCCTGGTTCTAGTCAGGACCGGTGCAGAGACCTCAGGACTGGACTAATACGGTCGTATCTCCTGGTTCTAGTCAGGACCGGTGCAGAGACCTCAGGACTGGACTAATACGGTCGTATCTCCTGGTTCTAGTCAGGACCGGTGCAGAGACCTCAGGACTGGACTAATACGGTCGTATCTCCTGGTTCTAGTCAGGACCGGTGCAGAGACCTCAGGACTGGACTAATACGGTCGTATCTCCTGGTTCTAGTCAGGACCGGTGCAGAGACCTCAGGACTGGACTAATACGGTCGTATCTCCTGGTTCTAGTCAGGACCGGTGCAGAGACCTCAGGACTGGACTACTAATACGGTCGTATCTCCTGGTTCTAGTCAGGACCAGTGCAGAGACCTCAGGACTGGACTAATACGGTCGTATCTCCTGGTTCTAGTCAGGACCGGTGCAGAGACCTCAGGACTGGACTAATACGGTCGTATCTCCTGGTTCTAGTCAGGACCGGTGCAGAGACCTCAGGACTGGACTAATACGGTCGTATCTCCTGGTTCTAGTCAGGACCGGTGCAGAGACCTCAGGACTGGACTAATACGGTCGTATCTCCTGGTTCTAGTCAGGACCGGTGCAGAGACCTCAGGACTGGACTATACGGTCGTATCTCTGGTTCTAGTCAGGACCGGTGCAGAGACCTCAGGACTGGACTAATACGGTCGTATCTCCTGGTTCTAGTCAGGACCGGTGCAGAGACCTCAGGACTGGACTAATACGGTCGTATCTCCTGGTTCTAGTCAGGACCGGTGCAGAGACCTCAGGACTGGACTAATACGGTCGTATCTCCTGGTTCTAGTCAGGACCGGTGCAGAGACCTCAGGACTGGACTAATACGGTCGTATCTCCTGGTTCTAGTCAGGACCGGTGCAGAGACCTCAGGACTGGACTAATACGGTCGTATCTCCTGGTTTCTAGTCAGGACCTGTGCAGAGACCTCAGGACTGGACTAATACGGTCCGTATCTCCCTGGTTCAGGACTGGACTAATACGGTCGTATCTCCTGGTTCAGGACTGGACCTAATAGGACCTCAGGACTGGACTAATACGGTCGTATCTCCTGGTTCTAGTCAGGACCGGTGCAGAGACCTCAGGACTGGACTAATACGGTCGTATCTCCTGGTTCTAGTCAGGACCGGTGCAGAGACCTCAGGACTGGACTAATACGGTCGTATCTCCTGGTTCAGGACTGGACTAATACGGTCGTATCTCCTGGTTCTAGTCAGGACCAGTGCAGAGACCTCAGGACTGGACTAATACGGTCGTATCTCCTGGTTCTAGTCAGGACCGGTGCAGAGACCTCAGGATTGGACTAATATGGTCGTATCTCCTGGTTCAGGACTGGACTAATACGGTTGTATCTCCTGGTTCTAGTCAGGACCGGTGCAGAGACCTCAGGACTGGACTAATACGGTCGTATCTCCTGGTTCTAGTCAGGACCGGTGCAGAGACCTCAGGACTGGACTAATACGGTCGTATCTCCTGGTTCTAGTCAGGACCGGTGCAGAGACCTCAGGACTGGACTAATACGGTCGTATCTCCTGGTTCAGGACTGGACTAATACGGTCGTATCTCCTGGTTCTAGTCAGGACCGGTGCAGAGACCTCAGGACTGGACTAATACGGTCGTATCTCCTGGTTCTAGTCAGGACCGGTGCAGAGACCTCAGGACTGGACTAATACGGTCGTATCTCCTGGTTCTAGTCAGGACCGGTGCAGAGACCTCAGGACTGGACTAATACGGTCGTATCTCCTGGTTCTAGTCAGGACCGGTGCAGAGACCTCAGGACTGGACTAATATGGTCGTATCTCCTGGTTCTAGTCAGGACCGGTGCAGAGACCTCAGGACTGGACTAATACGGTCGTATCTCCTGGTTCTAGTCAGGACCGGTGCAGAGACCTCAGGACTGGACTAATGTGGTCGTATCTCCTGGTTCTAGTCAGGACCGGTGCAGAGACCTCAGGACTGGACTAATACGGTCGTATCTCCTGGTTCTAGTCAGGACCGGTGCAGAGACCTCAGGACTGGACTAATACGGTCGTATCTCCTGGTTCTAGTCAGGACCGGTGCAGAGACCTCAGGACTGGACTAATACGGTCGTATCTCCTGGTTCTAGTCAGGACCGGTGCAGAGACCTCAGGACTGGACTAATACGGTCGTATCTCCTGGTTCTAGTCAGGACCGGTGCAGAGACCTCAGGACTGGACTAATACGGTCGTATCTCCTGGTTCTAGTCAGGACCGGTGCAGAGACCTCAGGACTGGACTAATACGGTCGTATCTCCTGGTTCTAGTCAGGACCGGTGCAGAGACCTCAGGACTGGACTAATACGGTCGTATCTCCTGGTTCTAGTCAGGACCGGTGCAGAGACCTCAGGACTGGACTAATACGGTCGTATCTCCTGGTTCTAGTCAGGACCGGTGCAGAGACCTCAGGACTGGACTAATATGGTCGTATCTCCTGGTTCAGGACTGGACTAATACGGTCGTATCTCCTGGTTCTAGTCAGGACCGGTGCAGAGACCTCAGGACTGGACTAATACGGTCGTATCTCCTGGTTCTAGTCAGGACCGGTGCAGAGACCTCAGGACTGGACTAATACGGTCGTATCTCCTGGTTCTAGTCAGGACCGGTGCAGAGACCTCAGGACTGGACTAATACGGTCGTATCTCCTGGTTCTAGTCAGGACCGGTGCAGAGACCTCAGGACTGGACTAATACGGTCGTATCTCCTGGTTCTAGTCAGGACCGGTGCAGAGACCTCAGGACTGGACTAATACGGTCGTATCTCCTGGTTCTAGTCAGGACCGGTGCAGAGACCTCAGGACTGGACTAATACGGTCGTATCTCCTGGTTCTAGTCAGGACCGGTGCAGAGACCTCAGGACTGGACTAATACGGTCGTATCTCCTGGTTCTAGTCAGGACCGGTGCAGAGACCTCAGGACTGGACTAATACGGTCGTATCTCCTGGTTCTAGTCAGGACCGGTGCAGAGACCTCAGGACTGGACTAATACGGTCGTATCTCCTGGTTCTAGTCAGGACCGGTGCAGAGACCTCAGGACTGGACTAATACGGTCGTATCTCCTGGTTCTAGTCAGGACCGGTGCAGAGACCTCAGGACTGGACTAATACGGTCGTATCTCCTGGTTCTAGTCAGGACCAGTGCAGAGACCTCAGGACTGGACTAATATGGTCGTATCTCCTGGTTCTAGTCAGGACCGGCGCAGAGACCTCAGGACTGGACTAATACGGTCGTATCTGCTGGTTCTGGTCAGGACCAGTGCAGCAGTGTTCTGGATGTACTGCAGCTGTCTTACAGCTGGTTTAGAGCCCAGTGAGCAGGCCGTTACAGTAGTCTAACCTGGTGGAGACCAACGCATGGATTAGTCTTTTCTAAATCTGGTTTAGACACTATTCCTTTGATTCTGGTAATGTTTTTAGATGGTAAAAAGCTGCTGATGTTATTGCTTTAATGTGGCTGTTAAAGTTCAAGTCTGAATCCAATGTTACCCCTAAATTTCTGACCTGGTTTTTAGGTCCTAGAGAGTCTCAAGGTGACTGATAACACTTTCTCTTTGTTTCTGTGGGCCACAGACAATGATTTCAGTTTTGTCTGAGTTTAGCTGGAGAAAGTTGTTTTGCATCCACACACTGCAGCACATACACCCACCAGCCACTTTATCAGGTCCACCTTGCTAGTACCAGGTTGGACCCCCTTTCTCCTTCAGAACTTTCTTAATCCTTCGTGTCATAGATTGAACAAGGTTCTGGAAATGTTCCTCAGAGAGTTTGGTCCATATTTTCATGACAGCATCACCAGCTGCTGCAGATTTGTCGGCTGCTCATCCATGATGAGAACCTCCAGTTCCTCCACATCCCAAAGCTGCTCTTCTGGACTGAGATCTGGAGACTGTGGAGGACATCTGAGTCCAGTAGACTCATTGATCCAGAAACCAGTCTGAGATGATTCGGTTCAACGGTTGTATCAACAGTTCACCAGCCTGAACCGTTGATACCAGGCAGGATGGATCCATGCTTTCATGTTGGTTCCATCTGGATGTTTCAGCTGAAATCCAGACTCATCAGACCAGACAACGTTCTTCAGTCTTCTGTGGTCCAGTTCTGGTGAGTCTGTGGTTCCTGTTCTCAGCTGACAGCAGTGACTCCTGCTGTGGTCTTCTGCTGCTGGAGAACATCCTCCTCCAGGTTGGACCTGTTGTGGGTTCAGAGATGTTCTTCTCCAGACCTTGGTTGGAACCAGTGGTTATCTGAGTTCCAGTTGTCTTTGTATCATCTCCAACCAGTCTGGTCCTCCTCCTCTGACCTCTGGCATCAACATCTGGATATCTTCTCTTTCTGGACCATCCTCTGTAAACCCTGGAGATGATTGTGGAGAAGATCCCAGTCGACCAGCAGTTTCTGGAACACTCAGACCAACAACCAGGACACGTTCAAAGTCACTTCAATCACCTTTCTTCTCCGTTCTGATGCTGGTCTGAACTGCAGCAGATCATCTGGACCACGTCTACATGAATAAATGATTGAGTTGCTTCCATGTGATTGGCTGATTAGAAATTCAACGAGCAGTTGGACAGGTGGACCTGATAAAGTGGCTGGTGAGTGTAAAGTGACTGTACGTAGCCATGTTTTAAACACTATAGAGATTCCATCCATCTATTATCTATAACTGCTTATTCCTGTTTAGGGTGATGGGGGTCTGCAGGAACCCATCCCAGCTCTTCAGGTGAAAGGCAGGGTTAAGCTCTGGACAGGTCGCTGGTCCATCGCAGGGCCACACGTAGACGAACAACCGCACACTCTCTCTTATTTAGAACCACCAGTCAGCCTGACATGCATGTTTTTGGGAGGAAGCTGGAGTTTCTGACTTAGCAGTTGCGTAACTTGAAGTCCTGATGTTATTGTTAACGTTTTCACCTTTTGCTCAGGAATTGATCTTCTTGGTGGAATAATCCCGGAGCTTTGTCTCAAACATCCGGATCTCCACTTCCTGATCGGCGGAGAGGGACCAAAGAGAATAGTGCTGGAGGAAGTGAGAGAGAAATACCAGCTACATGACAGGTACTGCATGGGCAGACATTTCCTGAGGTTATCTGCTAAACAGAGAATACCCAGTTATCCCGTCTCTGAACACTTGCCGTAACTTGACTAAAACGTCAACGCCTCACCTTATCTGAACCTGCCGTGCCAGTATCACGCCAGGGATCATTTATTACCTAACGCTAAATACTTGACTATATTTGCATGTTTCTGGTGTTTGGAAACAACAGAGACATGCACATATTCTCCACCACCAACAACAAACAGTGATTATTAATTTGAACTCACAGGTAGACAGGAAACCAGGGCTACCTGTGTAGCAAAGGGTTGCAGTCCAGGGATCAAACCTGCAACCGCTGCAGGAGGACCACTGAGATATCCGGCGGCCCACAGAAAAGTCCTTTTATAAACCCTAAATCAGTGAATTAGTCGGCACAGTTCAGAAATCTGCAGGCTGAGAGAACAGATTTTGTCTGAGCTCCGTCTTTGCTGCTGCCGGTAAGTGAGCTCTTTAAATCACCGGACAGGTGGCTGACGTTCGTGAACTGGCTGTTTGCAGGGTCCATCTGCTCGGGGCTCTGGAACACAAAGATGTACGTGACGTCTTGGTTCAGGGCCACATCTTCCTGAACACGTCGCTGACCGAAGCCTTCTGCATGGCCATCGTGGAGGGAGCCAGCTGTGGACTGCAGGTCTGTCATTACTACACTCGCTCCTGATCGTAGAAGCAGGAGGATTTAGGGCCGTGATAAAAATCACAAAAAAAATAAATAAAAGTTACCAGATGACAAGTTCGGTTGATAGCCCTCTTATCCCTCCGTTCACCCGTAGTCCCTTCAGCTCAGTTGTGCAACCCCTGAGATAAAGCACCTTTGATCATTGTACACTTAAGACACGAATAGACATGTTCCCGCTCTTGTTTTCTGTCCTCTCTCGGTTTCGCTCTAGTTATGGGAATTTGGGTACGTTTTAGTGAACCGGATCCTTTGGGTCAAATCACCAAAAGGAGTAATTAAGACCTGATTAATCTGATGAATGCGCTGACATGCTCGCAGAGCCGCTCTGCTCCACAAAGCAGATGGAAACACCTGTAAAGACTTAAACATAGAAAACAAGTACAATATGCTGCATGTGAAGGACTCACGTAAATGTGCACCACTAAAATCTGGACAGATAAAAACGAAAATCACCTGAAAAAAAAAAAGATCCCAAATAAATAACTTAACAAAAAGAAATATAGTGTCATGTACAGAACAGCAGCATCCACCATCTATCGAACTCATTTTTCTTTTTATTTTATGATTAATGTCCATTACCATGTGACGGCCTGCACAAGCCCGTACGCGACATCCAGTCAGTGCACGGACCGAGCGCCCGTAGCTCCAGGATCATCAATATTACAGCAATCCCTTGCCAATTCGCGGTCTAAGTTCTGTGGTTTTAGTTATTTGCAGATTTTTAAGAAATATAAAATATGATTTAAAAAAATTTAAAAACATCACAGGATGTTGGGCGCATTCTCTCACAGTGAAGAAATGTTGTGAGCCAGCCTGGCCCCTTTAAGAAGGTGGCCTTATGGGTAATGGTGTGGCCTTATGGGTAATGTAGTGTGTGTGACGTGGGACGGCAGAATGAAAACGGGGTTAGATGTAAAGTGGAGTGAGCATCAACAGCAGCCCAGCGTGTATATATTTACATTCTCTGTTAACCGACAGGAGCCCAACAATACAACCTGTGTGATGTTACAAGTTCCTGCAGTGCCAGAATAAAGTGCTCGTTCAATGCAGAGAAAACCAGACTGTTTCTTTTGTTGTTGTTAGCGTGTTAGCCGCTAATTACGAGCCAAAAATAGCACAATACCAGCGGTTTGTTTACTACGGTTCAGAGACCAGAGGCTGTGAAGGTAACAGAAAGACCACAGTTGGCTTTTGTCCTGTTTCGCTACTTTTTTGGGGTTTTTTAAACATATTTTAAACACATTACTGAGGCTCGGGGGGCTCCGGCTCCAGTTCACAGATTTTGATTAAAGGGCCGTGTGTACTCTCGCGGTAATGTGTCGCTGTCAGCTTGTCGCAGAGATGCCACCGTCACTTTTGATTAATACTTGCGCGGTCTCCACTGTGTTATTCCACACCACAACGCAAGAGCGACAATCACCAACTAGCTAAACTTACTAAACTTATCTCTCGCGTTTTTCCACTTCCTCACCGTCTCGGCCGTATCCAGACCCACATTCATCGCTATCTCCCTCCATGAATTACTAGAATATGTGCTGTCTTTGTAGTGTGGAGAACCAGAATCGTACAGATGTGGGTACTTCCTCATTTCTTCAATGACGGGCTCTTTTCTATGCGGATGTAGAATTGACCAATCAGAGGCCTCCTTTCTCTCCTCTCTGCGACACTGTCTGCGTCGACCTACAATTTTGGCGGGGTGCACCGGAGTGTCTGCGTAGGGTGGGGGGGGCATCTCTGTGACCTGACGTTCGAGTATGAATCAGGCTTTACGTGGGGTGGGGGGCGGTCCCCATTAACCGCGAAATATAAGAGATCACTGTATATTACAAAAAGAAAAGAAAGAAAAGCAGCTTGTGGATGGGAGCCGCCTCCCGTCAGTCACTTTAAAGCTCTTTGAGGCGACACATCAGCGCCTCGCTCACATTCAGCGGTTTGTCACGAACTCATGAATTCACCTCCTGTCGGGCGGCCAGATTCAGCTGAAGACGAAGCGTTCTTGGCTTACTGTTGCTGCTGGCTTGTGCTAAGCAGACTGGAGGCGGCAGTGGTGGCGGCTTCACGCGTGGACGGTTTCTGGCTAAAAGCAGAGCAGAATGAGGGAAAGGACAGGAACAAAGTGATGAAAGGGTTTCAGAAGTTGTGGCTCATGAGAGAACGAGTGTGTTGTTTCCCTGAGGGGGATGAAAACAGCCTCACGAGTATCTGCAAACACTCACCTTCATTTGAATTTCCAAGTCACACAGCGAGAGATAAGAGCTAAGAGCAGGCTTTAAAGTGACAACTTCGTGTTGGTTTCTGAGACGACAAACAAGCCGGTCTGTTAAGAGTTCAGACACGAGAATGTGTTTAGTTCAGCAGGGAATTCAGTTTTCTTCAGGACGTATTCAGCTGTTTATACAACTAAAACTAAGCTTTGAGAAGCTACTGTTTTGCTTGGAACAAAATTTTGCCTGACTGGATGCAAGAGGCGGTTAAGTGGAGGATCATTACCAGCCAGAACAGCGCGACCACAGGCAAAGTGAAGTTTATTTTTTTATGCGAAGAAAACGAGCGCTCGATATCAAAGTCAAGCAGCTGTGGCCTTTCCAGGAGGTCGTCTCACTTAGGGCTGTGTCAAGATCTTTTTCTGAAAAGATTCTAACTGCGTGTTCTTTGCTGGAAACGAGAGTCTCGGTCGGTAGTTCAAGTACAACACAGATGTTTAATTGTAATAAACGTGATATCACGGCTCCCTGGTAGAGGCAGTCTCTAACACGAGGACGGAGAGAACGAACGAAACAAACAACAACAATTTATACAGAAATGTGCGTCACTAGAAGGGGAGGAGCCATGGTTTAGACTTGGCTCTCCCATTGGCCGGTCGGGTCCTCCGTCCGTTCGTCCAATCCGTTGTCTTCATGTTGTCCTCTTCTGATCCAATCCCCTGCCGGTATATCCTGAAAGAGAAAAAAGACCACATATCCCACAATGCCATTCTATTTACCTGGCCAGGTCTTTGTCTCCAAAAGCATGTTTCTAACCAGCTACAGCTGGGCTAGTTTGCTACATTTCTGATATAAAGTAAAGACAAAACATACACTAAGAATGATCTAAGACACTGTAATATGGACATGTGGTTCAATAAACAAAATAATATGATAAAAACAATGAGCAACAATAAAGAAGTGTGATATAAACTAAGAGATATTGTCATTTATGTTTCCAACACCAGAATATTAATAATGCCATTGACAACAATATTAATACTAATGTATAATTAATGTGTATCAGTGCAAATATGAGAACCACTAGCTGCACTAAATCTGGACCTAAAAAGTTACGCAAATTCCGACCTAACAGTTGAG
Organism: Hirundichthys speculiger; assembly: GCA_018398805.1. Lineage (NCBI taxonomy): Eukaryota > Metazoa > Chordata > Actinopteri > Beloniformes > Exocoetidae > Hirundichthys > Hirundichthys speculiger. Next base: position 157,322 of record JAGFBZ010000337.1, on the reverse strand, counting down.
TATTGGCAAGGACCTCGCAATACGATATGTATCATGATACTTGGGTAACGATACGATATTATCATGATATCACGATGTCACGATTTATTGCGATATTCTACCATTAATATCAAAATTAAAAATAGAGATGAAAAATCAAGTTGCAGTATATGTTCATCAGATGATATTGATCATTCAGAGGACAAATTGAGTCAAAACTATTTGCTTCAAAACAACCTAATTATTGTTTATTATTAGTGTTTTTGCACATTTAATAAATAAATAAAATAAAATAAATAGAATAAAATTTTCCTAAAAAATCTATATTATTTTGGGCGGCCAAAAGTCGTGATATATTGCCAGATCGATTTTTTTTCACACTGAGCCTCACGTGTATCATCCTCTTATCAGTTCATTTGTGATATAAACTCCCGCCTTCATTTTAATTATTCAAGGCTATTCGTTTCCCTGTTTGCATGGATTTGAAACCACCCCCACAACCCCCACAACCCCCGTCTAGGTGGTCAGCACCCGCGTTGGCGGCATCCCCGAGGTGCTGCCCGAGGACCTGATCACGCTGTGCGAGCCCACCGTACGCTCGCTGTGCAGCGGCCTGGAAGCGGTCATCGCCAGGCAGCGGTCCGGCTGTGTCCCCTCCCCCGACTGCATCCACGCCAGAGTGAGAAACCTCTACACCTGGAAGAACGTCGCAGAGAGGACGGAAAAAGTAGGGGGGGTTTTTTTGTTACGCAAATGTACAGATGTTTAGACGGGACCGTGAGATGTGGTTTTTATGAACTAAGAAGAAAGGCGGCAGTAACAGCAACTGTTTAATCACTAACATTTGAGTTTGGTGACTCACAGCAGCTCTGATCATCCCTCATTTATTTCCATTATGGAAATTAAAGCCCCTTGAAATGTCAAAAGTGTGATTGTACAACCAAACCTGTTTTTGTCACAGCTGAGAGGATTTTTTCTTAAAGTAAAAACAGATGGGGGGGGTTATCTAGTCACAAGATTGATGTGTCTTTCCACAAAAAAAAAACAAACAAACAAACAGATTTCTCTGAGTTTCCCGTTCTCAACAAGTTTATGGACGACAGGCGGTGACGCGTTTCCAGTGACGCATGGCTGTGGTTTTGTTCTCCAGGTGTACGACAGGGTGACGACAGAGGAGGTCCTCCCCCTGGACCGGCGGCTCCGGAGGCTGAGGGCCCGCTGCGGCCCCGTGGCCGGCGCCATCTTCGCCTTCGTGGCCGTGCTGGACTTCCTGCTGCTGCAGCTGCTGCAGTGGCTGGTGCCGGCCGAGGTCGTGGACGTGGCCGTGGACGCCACCGGCCCTGGTGGCCTGTGGAGACGGAGGACGAGCAGCGGGAAGCGGGAAACAGACACAGACACCCCGTGGCAGTGACCCCCCCCCAACCTCTGGCTCCTCCCACCTTCTCGTATCTGCTCTCTCATTGTGCCAATAGACATTTAAAACTCGACTACTGAATCCTCAGCACTGTTTACACTCACTTAACTTAAGGGACCCTTTGAATGGCTCGTGTCTGTGGTGTAGAGCTCCTCCGGGGTTTATAAGCACTTTTTTTTAACATTTTATATACTGTAACTTGCACTAAACAGAGAGAGAAAAAAGACTATGGTCACTGGGAAACAAAGCTACAACATCTCATCTACTGTTACTGAAGGACCTCGAGCTTTGGTTTAATGAAATTCAACACTTTTATAAATCTGGTTACCAGGGTGGAAAAAAAATGTCCAGTTTAGACTTGAAATGTTCCGTATTTATATCCAACCTGGGAGTTGGAGGCAATCCAGCCTGAAAAATAAAGTCTTACGCTGAATATACAAACCACTTTTACTTTCTTTTTTGCTTTGTTTTTGAATGTTTTATCTTATCGGTGCAGTTCTAGAAGAGTCTGTCAACTCTGGCTGTAGTTTCACCGTTCAGATGGCTGTCGGGGGGGCAGACAAAACACAGGAGTGGGAGGAGATAAAGGTGGAACGGCCCTTCAAGGCCAACGTGGGGATTTGCATATTGGCATGAATCTCTTGTGCCAGTGTGGATGATAGATGTGGTTGCAGAAAACCACATTTTATGTTTTCACAAACACCTTCCAGGTACTTTTCATGAATCTCCTTTCAGAGGTTGTTTGTGTGCTTTGTTGAATGTCATTGATTTATTCGCTGTTTCAAACATCTCTATTCACATTTTTAACGTCTCCTGTGTGTCGGCTCAGAATCCTTGCAGCTACTTTTGTTATGCGCATCCGTTGACCGCACTGCTGTAGCGAGCGGAGGACGGGGGAGGTGGTAATGTGGGGGAGGTGACCAGAAAACCAGCAGATAAGAAGAGGAAGGCCATCCTTTAAGTGTGTGTTTCCTGGACCGGCTGCAGTCGAGGGCATCTGTGGAGGCGTCTGCTCTGGTTGTCACGTTGGCGATGGCGGGAGTCTCTGCGTGGCCCCGACCCTGGCAGGGGCCTCTGTACGTTTACGGGGGTCAAGCGTGCAACTCGTTGATGGCCGGTGAGTTTATTCCGTCATCTTTGTGGCGATTGTAGCTCGATATTTCCATGTAAGTGAACTCACTGCTTATAAGTTTGGTGTTTTGAATATGGGGTCATCGTGGAAAACCCCCTAAAGAAGAAAAAAACCCATAAACTATGAGGTCATCTTAAAACAGTGGGGGAAGAGGAAGGAAAGTCAGTCCTGATGGTATTTCTGTGTGTTTTTCCTAATTCTCTGTACCTCAGACTCCTGGTCGGACAGAACTGCTCTCCATGAAGCAGCTTACCAGGGCCGGCTCCTCCTCCTCAGGTCTCTCATTGGACAGGTAAACCTGGTCCCTCCTTTTATTTTGCTTTTATCACTAGAAGACCCAGAAAAGAGCCATTTGGCCTGGGGGGGGGGCTATAGTGATATATTGGCTGCGGTTACATGATGTTTTTTAATTCGGAATTAAAAAACTCCGAATTAAACTATTTTCCTTCAAGTTTACATGGAAATAGTAATTCCGAATTAAGGTTTACATGGAAAACACGTTAGTTCGGCTTTATCCAACTCCGCTTTAGGTCTGGGGGTTGGGAAGGGTTCTGATTGGATGGGGGGGCGGACGTCTTTACATCTACCGGAAGAAACAAACTTAGCTAACTGGTTAGCAACAACATTCCACTTATTTTTGACCTGGGTGGCGTCTCTATCTGCGAAACCTCCTTCATTTAACCTGGCAGCTTTGAAAAGCTCACAAATTTTATGTTTCCTGCCATCTGTTCTTTTAATTATTTCCAGTTCCTCCAAGCTATTTATTAAATAAATCGTCTCTGCTCTTGAACACCGTTTACTGCGTGCTGCCGGAATATAACCGTCATCGTGACAGACGGGCAAGAGAACGAGCATGCGCAGAAAGACGGGAATTAATTTAAAGAGGAATGAGTGTAAACATGACCGCGGAATTACTTAATGCGGAATTAAAATGGGAATAAACCAGCCACTTACTTAGGAATTAAGTTAATTCGGAATTGACATTTTCATATGGAATTAAGTGTTTACATGGTAACTTTTATTCGGCCTTAACTTTAATTCTGAATTAAAGAGGAATTAAACTTCCCATGTAAACGCACCCATTGTCATAACACCCACACATGCAAACTATTTCTGATTGTTTATTCAAGAACACTAATATCAAAGAAGGACTAAACATCACTTGCATCTCCAAAACAGAAATGAACATTTTCTTTTGTACTGCTATTTTACAGTTGTTTATATGCTTGAATTTTGAAACAGAAAAATAATCTATATTTTATATGTTTATTAGCATTACTTGGAGTGACAGCCATTAAATCTGTACTTATACATCTAAAATTCTAACACTTTGGATAAACACATTATTTGATACCTAGACTACTGACAAGAAAGATAAAACAGATTTGTTTTTTCTAAATCTCATTACATTTTAGCCTTTTAGGTCTATTCTGTGTAAGAATTAGCCTTGACACATTTTGTAATTATAATAAAGTTTTTAATATAGTTTTCAAAAACCCAAAAAGACGACACCCTACTGGTGGGCCAGTCCTGGAGGGCTGCTGTCCTCCATGTCTTAGATGTTTCCCTCCTTCAGCACACCTGATTTAAATGAATTGGTGCGTTTACATGGGAAGTTTAATTCCTCTTTAATTCAGAATTAAAGTTAAGGCCGAATAAAAGTTACCATGTAAACACTTAATGAAAATGAAAATGTCAATTCCGAATTAACTCGCCATGACGCTTATATTCCGCGCTGGGCTTGTTTTCGAAAACAATACAACATCAACATGATGATGTTGTCGTGCTGCTGCTTCAAAAATAAAATCAAAACAAATCCAAAAACGATGCTAATAATGTAGTCCTCCACGTTGTTGCTAATTGAGTAAGTTTGTTTTCTTCCGGTAGACGTAAATACGTAAAGACGTCCTCCACCCCTATCCAATCAGAACCCTTTCCAACCCCCAGACCTTAAGCTGAATTGGATAAAGCCGATCAAACGTGTGCATGTAAACCTCAATTCGGAATTACTATTTCCATGTAAACTCAAAGGAAAATAGTAAAATTCTGAGTTTTTAAATTCGAAATAATTAATTCCGAATTAAAAACATCATCTAACCGTGGCCAATCATGCCACACATGTGGGAAATGCAGAAGGGAGATGCCATGGCAGTGCCAGGATTGTGTTTGATTGCTCAAATGTACTCACTCACTGCCACACTTTATCCAGATAATGCATTTTTTTTTAAATTATTTGTAAATATTTTTTGTACTACTTTTTTTTTATCAATAAATCCTAGCAACAAAGAATAAAAACTCATGTGTTGATCCCTTCTTTCCCGTTGATCCTTCTCACAGCATACAGCACATTTTCCAGTTTATGTCTTTATTGCTACGTGCAGTGAAGTATTTATCCATCTCAGAACAAAAAGAATGATTTTTTTTTTGAGAGCAAGCTACATGAAAATGTGATAAATTGTCAATCAAACAGAGCTTTGTGGGTCAACGACCCCTAAACACGTCAGTCTGGTTGCAGTTACATGAGTCACTTGAGGCCTCATTTCCATAACAAAATGAGTGATTGGGGTATTAGCTAAAACCCTTCGGGTCTTCTAGTGTTTAAGTGACGTGTGCGCGATGACGTGACCACCTCAGTCTTTTCCCATCAGGGCTTCCACGTGGACACGCTCACCATGGACAGAGTCTCTCCCCTCCACGAGGCCTGTCTCGGCGGTCACTACGCCTGCGCCAAGTTCTTGCTGGACGCCGGTGCAAATGTAAGAACACTTGAATCAAGTTTTAGCCAGTAAACCTGACTTGTGATATCTGAGACTCACTGCGGAAAGCTGGAAACCAGCCTGTCCCGATCAAGCCTCGCAGACATCTTGAAATCCTATAAATGAAAAGCCTTAAAGCAGGGGTGTCAGACTCATTTCCACTGAGGGCCACATCAGCATCATGGTTGACCCTAACCCTAACCCACATCAGCATCATGGTTGACCCTAACCCTAACCCACATCAGCATCATGGTTGACCCTAACCCTAACCCACATCAGCATCATGGTTGACCCTAACCCCTAACCCACATCAGCATCATGGTTGACCCTAACCCTAACCCACATCAGCATCATGGTTGACCCTAACCCTAACCCACATCAGCATCATGGTTGACCCTAACCCTAACCCCACATCAGCATCATGGTTGACCTAACCCCTAACCCACATCAGCATCATGGTTGACCCTAACCCTAACCCACATCAGCATCATGGTTGACCCTAACCCTAACCCACATCAGCATCATGGTTGACCCTAACCCTAACCCACATCAGCATCATGGTTGACCCTAACCCTAACCCACATCAGCATCATGGTTGACCCTAACCCTAACCCACATCAGCATCATGGTTGACCCTAACCCCTAACCCACATCAGCATCATGGTTGACCCTAACCCCTAACCCACATCAGCATCATGGTTGACCCTAACCCTAACCCACATCAGCATCATGGTTGACCCTAACCCTAACCCACATCAGCATCATGGTTGACCCTAACCCCTAACCCTAACCCACATCAGCATCATGGTTGACCCTTAACCTCTAACCCACATCAGCATCATGGTTGACCCTAACCCTAACCCACATCAGCATCATGGTTGACCCTAACCCTAACCCCATCAGCATCATGGTTGACACTAACCCTAACCCACATCAGCATCATGGTTGACACTAACCCTAACCCCATCAGCATCATGGTTGACCCTAACCCCTAACCCACATCAGCATCATGGTTGACACTAACCCTAACCCCATCAGCATCATGGTTGACACTAACCCCTAACCCACATCAGCATCATGGTTGACCCTAACCCTAACCCACATCAGCATCATGGTTGACCCTAACCCTAACCCACATCAGCATCATGGTTGACCCTAACCCTAACCCCATCAGCATCATGGTTGACTCTAATCCCAAACCCTAACCCACATCAGCATCATGGTTGACACTAACCCTAACCCCATCAGCATCATGGTTGACCCTAACCCCTAACCCCTAACCCACATCAGCATCATGGTTGACACTAACCCTAACCCACATCAGCATCATGGTTGACCTAACCCTAACATCAGCATCATGGTTGACCCTAACCCTAACCCTAACCCACATCAGCATCATGGTTGACCCTAACCCCTAACCCTAACCCACATCAGCATCATGGTTGACCTTAACCCTAACCCACATCAGCATCATGGTTGACCCTAACCCTAACCCACATCAGCATCATGGTTGACCCTAACCCTAACCCCATCAGCATCATGGTTGACTCTAATCCCAAACCCTAACCCACATCAGCATCATGGTTGACACTAACCCCTAACCCCTAACCCCATCAGCATCATGGTTGACACTAACCCTAACCCCATCAGCATCATGGTTGACCCTAACCCCTAACCCCTAACCCACATCAGCATCATGGTTGACACTAACCCTAACCCACATCATCATGGTTGACCCTAACCCTAACCCACATCAGCATCATGGTTGACCCTAACCCTAACCCATCAGCATCATGGTTGACCTAATCCCAAACCCTAACCCATCAGACATCATGGTTGACACTAACCCCTAACCCCTAACCCCATCAGCATCATGGTTGACACTAACCCTAACCCCATCAGCATCATGGTTGACACTAACCCTAACCCCATCAGCATCATGGTTGACCCTAACCCTTAACCCCTAACCCACATCAGCATCATGGTTGACACTAACCCTAACCCACATCAGCATTATGGTTGACCCTAACCCTAACCCACATCAGCATCATGGTTGACCCTAACCCTAACCCACATCAGCATTATGGTTGACCCTAACCCTAACCCCATCAGCATCATGGTTGACCCTAACCCTTAACCCCTAACCCACATCAGCATCATGGTTGACCCTAACCCTAACCCACATCAGCATCATGGTTGACCCTAACCCTAACCCCTAACCCACATCAGCATCATGGTTGACACTAACCCCAACCCCACATCAGCATCATGGTTGACCCTAACCCTAACCCCATCAGCATCATGGTTGACCCTAACCCTTAACCCCTAACCCACATCAGCATCATGGTTGTCCCTAACCCTAACCCACATCAGCATCATGGTTGACCCTAACCCTAACCCACATCAGCATCATGATTGACCCTAACACCTAACCCACATCAGCATCATGGTTGACCCTAACCCTAACCCACATCAGCATCATGGTTGACCCTAACCCTTAACCCCTAACCCACATCAGCATCATGGTTGACCCTAACCCACATCAGCATCATGGTTGACCCTAACCCTTAACCCCTAATCCACATCAGCATCATGGTTGACACTAACCCCTAACCCACATCAGCATCATGATTGACCCTAACCCTAACCCCATCAGCATCATGGTTGACCCTAACCCTTAACCCCTAACCCACATCAGCATCATGGTTGTCCCTAACCCTAACCCACATCAGCATCATGGTTGACCCTAACCCTAACCCACATCAGCATCATGGTTGACACTAACCCCTAACCCACATCAGCATCATGATTGACCCTAACCCTAACCCCATCAGCATCATGGTTGACCCTAACCCTTAACCCCTAACCCACATCAGCATCATGGTTGTCCCTAACCCTAACCCACATCAGCATCATGGTTGACCCTAACCCTAACCCCATCAGCATCATGGTTGACCCTAACCCTTAACCCCTAACCCACATCAGCATCATGGTTGACACTAACCCTAACCCTATCAACATCATGGTTGGCCCTAACCCCTAACCCACATCAGCATCATGGTTGACACTAACCCTAACCCTATCAACATCATGGTTGGCCCTAACCTCTAACCCACATCAGCATCATGGTTGGCCCTAACCCCTAACCCACATCAGCATCATGGTTGACACTAACCCTAACCCTATCAACATCATGGTTGGCCCTAACCCCTAACCCACATCAGCATCATGGTTGCCCTCGAAGGGCCAGATTGACAGCATGAATGAAACAAAATGCAATGTAAATCAAAATATATTAAACTACACCTTATTATATTGTTAAATAACAGATTCTGTATTTATTTCCATGTTTTCTGTCAAAATGCCGACGTAGATTAAACTCTTTCATGACTGACACCACCTCATAACTCAAAAGACATACTGTTTTTTCACCTTGAGATACAAACTTGTATTTGTTTTCCTGTCGTTCATGAAACTTCCCTCCTTGTGCATCAATTTCTCTTTTCTTTGACATGTTGGGGTTAGTTTGTAGAGGTTTTTCTCAAATCCATCAGTTCTGAAAATCGTGTTGAGTACTTGCTCATGGTGATATACTGTTATTGTTGTGGGTAATGACGAAATGCATTATGGGAGATGCAGTTTATTGTCAATATGCGCTTTAAAGCGGCATAAGCTCATTTTAAGTTTTAAAATACCGGTTTAAAATTTAAGCCAATAATATACAAGCGCTCGAGGGCCACATAAAATGACGTGGCAGGCCACATTTGGCCCGCGGGCCTTGAGTTTGACACATGTGCCTTAAAGTATGAAACATGATTTTATTTGGTATAATGTCAAATTGGGATTATTTGGGGAATTAATTTTTGAGGGAAACTTCAAGGCATGCGCACGAGTCTGTGCACCATTTACTCTGTAGTGCTCTTCAAAAATATTTCAAAAGGTTAAACTCCACAAGTGAAAGCACCGCAGTCACCTGGATGAGTCGGGATGAATAAATGTCACGTCTCTTATAGGCCTCAGCGGTGACGACAGATGGCGCCACACCCCTCCTCAACTCCTGCAGCAGCGGGAGCGCCGCCTGTGTCGGGCTCCTCTTACAGCATGGCGCCTCCGTTCACGCCGCCCACCGGCTGGCCACGCCCCTCCACGAGGCTGCAAAAAGAGGTGAGCAAGAACGCGTGCGGCGTGCGTTGGGTCCGGGCGCAGGTTGTGACGTGGCGTTGGTCCCCCCAGGTCACTGGGAGTGCGTGGAGCTGCTGCTGTCCTGGGGAGCGCCCATTGACGTGGAGCTGCCAGAGGTGGGAACACCGCTGTATTCCGCCTGCCGGGCAGGTGCTGCAGCGTGTGTGGAGGTGCTGCTACGTTCAGGTGAGTCTGTGAAAAGAGGAGAGAATCTTCCATTCTACTTATCTATTATTCATCAGGACAGAGTAACATATCATTTAGTTGTTCACTGGTCTTAAAAATAAAAATCCACTTGACAGATACTTTTTTTTCATTTTCATGCTTTATTTTGCCTCTTATTTTTTTAATTAACTAAAGTTTTGCTGTGGTCCACAGTAGCAGCTTTGCCACAGATCTAATGATGTAACTCAAAGAAATAGCTGAAATGTGTCACTTCAACTTCAAGTGTGTCGTGGAAAATTTGAATACAGAATGCTTCTGTCTAGGTGTTAGAACTCCCCAACAAGAACTTCTCCAGAAAAAGAAGTTAACACCTTTATCATGTATTGTGAGAATTTTCCCAGAGAGGAAAAGCAGCCATGGGGGGGGGGTGGTCGGGTCGGGTCGGGTACCCTCTCGGTTCTGCTCTTGTGCCATCATTATGGGGGGGCTGGTGGGGGGGACTGGGCTCGGGTTGCAGCTTGGTGGGATGGGGGGTGTCTGGGTGCTCTCGGGGTGCCCTGAGTGTATGAGTATGACTGCAGAGTGAAGTATATGTAGTATATACTGTAGTATATATTGTAGTATGTACTATAGTGTGTAGTATGTACTGTAGTATATACTGTAGTATATATTGTAGTATGTACTATAGTGTGTAGTATGTACTGTAGTATATACTGTAGTATATATTGTAGTATGTACTGTAGTGTGAATGTGTGTGTATCAGTGTGTGTGTGTATGTAGTCAGATGTCTATGTCTATCTGGATATGAAATTACAACTAAAATTTAGTATTAGGCCTCAAAAACCGGATAAATTTTAAGGGTAATCTTGGAACATTGGAGAAGGGGTAGGATTAAAGTTTTACTTCTTCCTACCCCTTTTCAGACATGTTAAACCAGATATGTGTTTTGCATATTGGTATGTATATGTATGTATATAGATCAGTGTGTATACATTGGGTATAAATTTTGTTTATTTTTTATTTTTTATTTTTTGGGGGGAATATGTCCATTTAATATTTAGATTTATTTACGAGAGGTTCTATATGTTTCTAAATTCTGGTTATGCACATGTGTCAGTGTATATTGATTAATGCATTATTATATATTTTATAAATATATTTATTTTCAGATACATAGATTGATGATAGTGTTAAATTGTCTATGCTTTAAAAGATTGTTTTGACATGTCTAGAATGAATCAAATAAATGAAAATGAAGTGAAATGTGTATCAAATCAGTGCCTGCCTTTTGCTCTGTCGGACTTGCTGATTTGCAAACCACAATGTGTAGTGGATGATGATTGTTTGGTCTTGCTCTTTCATCTGGCAGACTTCCCCCAGAGTCACCTGTATAAGAGGTATAAATGTGTGTTAGGACGGGCGCAACCATCCAGCCTGCAGGCTAAAATAAACCTGGTTAAAGTCTGAGATCTCTGCTGTTGCATTTTGTTAAGGATCTATAATTTTAGTTTGTGCGATTTATCAAAATTGCCACAACAAAGTGGCACAATTTTTACAAGAGAAGACATCTGGTCTTAGTCTAGATCTTAATTTTTTTTTTCTTTGCTAGTAATTAACAGAGAATGAAAACACTGGGACAGTTTTGGTGTTTCGGGTCACTGTTTTGTTTTTTTCCTCCACCTTGAAGGTGCAGATGTTGGCGTGGGATGTGGGCAGGACAGTCCTTTACATGCTGCAGTTCAGTGGGGAGGAACGAGGGTGGCTGAACTTCTGCTGGACTTTGGGGCTGATGGTTCTTGCAGGAACTCAGAAGGAAAGACTCCTCTGGAGCTGTCGACGCCACACAGCTCAGTTAGACTGGTCCTGCAGGAAAGAGGTGTGTTGGAAACTGACTCATGTTTTATGTTTATTTTATTTTATTTTATTTTTATGTTTTATTTTATTTATTTATTTATTCTTTAATTGTATTTCTTTTATTTTATTTTTCATAGTTATTTATTTTATTTAATTTTATTAAATAATACAATAATACAATATAATTAAATAATACAATATAATTAAAAATAAAGAATACATTTTATTTATTTATTCTTTACTTGTATTTCTTTTATTTTATTTTTCAGTTTTTTATTTTTTTTAATCTTATTTTTTATGTATTTATTTTATTTTTTTATTCTTTAATTGTATTTCTTTTATTTTATTTTTCATAGTTTTTTTAATTTAATTTTTTATGTATTTATTTTTATTTATTTATTCTTTTATTGTATTTCTTTAATTTTATTTTTCATAGTTTTTTATTTGTTTTATTTAATTTTTTATGTATTTATTTATTTATTATTTAATCAGATTACATTTTTATTTAAATGTTGTTTTAACGGCTGCAACGTCTCCTCGGTCCAGGTCCCTGCTCTCTGTCTCAGCTGTGTCGTTTCTGTATTCGCCGAAGTCTTGGACGAAGTCGCTTCCACAGAGCTTCCAGCCTTTTCCTCCCTCACAGTATCAAGGACTTCCTTTTCTACCAGTGAGGCATCTGTTTAAGGCTTTTCTTATGCATCTTTTTTTTTTCTTTTTCTCTGACCTACAAGTAAAAAAAAAATCCACTTTCTGAGAATGGGATGATGGGTAAACTTCATCTGTGTCATCAGAGGCTTTTAATGTGTAACACTTAACCATTTACATGTTTTTCCAGGAATAATGTGAACAGTGAATCAGGCTTTTAAAGGAAAGAGTTCAGTGTTTTTCTTTTAAAGGACGTTGTGGCTGCGTAAAACCTTTTGTAGCTCTGCAGGAAGCTTTGTGAATGTTGTCACATTGATCAGTCTTTTAGATTAAAAGGAGTGAGAAAAGGACGCTAAACCAGAGAAGAAAGAAATCCAGTTAGAAGAATAAAGTGGAATCACATCTTTGCAGCTGTCGGAGGCAGTAATGTAAAAACTAATTTCATCTTTATCACTCCTTTAAGATGTTGTCAACTTTTCTCAAAAAATAAAATGTGTAATGTCGAAATCTTGGTCTTTTGTGAATAAAACTTGAAGAAAATCTCAGTGATGTTTTTTTGAATTTTGAATTTTGAAGTTGCACATGTCAGGTCACTTTTATTTACAGCAACAGTCAAAAGAGAAACTGACCCAAAAGTGGTCTCCAGTCAAGGCAATAAATAAATAAAATAAAAAATAAATATTATAAATGTATAATTACAAAACTGAGCTAAATAACGATCAGAACGACCGTGCAAAGTTGGACTTCAGGGAGGCTACCTAGAAGCCTTCAGCAACACTGAGGGACCCACAGGAAGTTCTGGCAGGTTCTGGTCGCTCCTTACATGTGGTACCATCTCACGTCTGGGTTATGGGGTTGGGTGGGTAGAAGCACGGTAGGGGTAGCATTATGCCTGGGGGGGTGCTTCTCTTCAGCTGGACCAGGGAGAACTCGAACAGACTCACAGGGAAGTTATTAACTCTAAATACCAAAATATTTTAGCACAAAACCTTCTGACTTCTGTCCTCCAGCTGAAAATGAAGATACATTTCATGTTCAAACACGATGCCACGATCCAGTCAGAATCCAGAACCCTGAGTTCAGGTGCTGCCTGCCGTGGTGTCCTCCATCCTCTCTGTCCTCCATCCTCTCTGTCCTCCATCCTCTCTGTCCTCCATCCTCTCTATCCTCCATCCTCTCTGTCCTCCATCCTCTCTATCCTCCATCCTCTCTGTCCTCCATCTCTCTGTCCTCCATCCTCTCTGTCCTCCATCCTCTGTCCTCCTCCTCTCCTCCTCTCTGCTCTCCTCCTCTCTGTCCTCCATCCTCTCTCCTCCATCCTCTCTGTCCTCCATCCTCTCTGTCCTCCATCCTCTCTGTCCTCCTCTCTCCTCCTCTCTGTCCTCCATCCTCCTCTCTCTGTCCTCCATCCTCTCTGTCCTCCATCCTCTCTCTGTCCTCCATCCTCTCTCCTCCATCTCTCTCCTCCTCTCTGTCCATCCTCCATCCTCTCCTCCATCCTCCATCCTCTCTATCCTCCATCCTCTCCATCTCTCTCCTCCATCCTCCTCCTCCTCCCTCTCTCTGTCCTCCATCCTCTCTGTCCTCCATCCTCCTCCTCTCTGTCCTCCATCCTCTCTCCGTCCTCCATCCTCCTCCTCCTATCCTCCATCCTCTCTGTCCTCCATCCTCTCCTATCCTCCATCCTCTCTGTCCTCCATCCTCCTCCTCTCTCCTCCATCCTCTCCTCCGTCCTCCATCCTCTCTGTCCTCCATCCTCTCTGTCCTCCTCCTCCTCCTCCTCTCTCCTCCATCCTCTCTGTCCTCCATCCTCTCTGTCCTCCATCCTCCATCCTCCATCCTCTCTCCTCCTCTCTCTGTCCTCCATCCTCTCTGTCCTCCATCCTCTCTGTCCTCCATCCTCTCATCCTCCCTCCTCTCTGTCCTCCATCCTCTCTATCCTCCATCCTCTCTGTCCTCCATCCTCTCTGTCCTCCATCCTCTCTGTCCTCCATCCTCTCTGTCCTCCATCCTCTCTGTCCTCCATCCTCTCTGTCCTCCTCCTCCTCTCTGTCCTCCATCCTCTCTGTCCTCCATCCTCTCTGTCCTCCATCCTCTCTGTCCTCCATCCTCCTATCCTCCATCCTCTCTGTCCTCCATCCTCCTCCTCCATCCTCTCTGTCCTCCATCCTCTCTGTCCTCCATCCTCTCTATCCTCCATCCTCTCTATCCTCCATCCTCTCTGTCCTCCATCCTCTCTATCCTCCATCCTCTCTGTCCTCCCTCCTCTCTGTCCTCCATCCTCTCTCCTCCATCCTCCATCCTCTCTGTCCTCTCCATCCTCTCTGTCCTCCCTCCTCTCTGTCCTCCATCGTCTCTATCCTCCATCGTCTCTGTCCTCCATCGTCTCTGTCCTCTCTGTCCTCCATCCTCTCTGTCCTCCATCCTCTCTGTCCTCCATCCCCTCTCTGTCCTCCCTCCTCCTCTCTGTCCTCCATCCTCTGTCCTCTCTCTCTGTCCTCCATCCTCTCTGTCCTCCATCCTCTCTGTCCTCCTCCATCCTCTCTCCTCCATCCTCTCTCCTCCATCCCTCTGTCCTCCATCCTCTCTGTCCTCCATCCTCTCTGTCCTCCATCCTCCTCCTCCATCCTCCATCCTCTCTGTCCTCCATCCTCCTCTGTCCTCCATCTCTCCTCCATCCTCCATCCTCTCTGTCCTCCATCCTCTCTGTCCTCCATCCTCTCTGTCCTCCATCCTCCATCCTCTCTGTCCTCCATCCTCTCTGTCCTCCATCCTCTCTGTCCTCCATCTCTGTCCTCCATCCTCTCTATCCTCCATCCTCTCTGTCCTCCATCATCTCTCTGTTCTCCATCCTCTCTCTGTCCTCCATCCTCTCTGTTCTCCATCCTCTCTGTCCTCCATCCTCTCTATCCTCCATCCTCTCTGTCCTCCCTCCTCTCTGTCCTCCATCCTCTCTGTCCTCCATCTCTGTCCTCCATCCTCTCTATCCTCCATCCTCTCTGTCCTCCCTCCATCCTCTCTGTCCTCCATCCTCCTCTCTGTCCTCCATCCTCTCTGTCCTCCATCCTCTCTATCCTCCATCCTCTCTGTCCTCCATCCTCTCTCTGTCCTCCATCCTCTCTCTGTCCTCCATCCTCTCTGTTCCTCCATCCTCCTCTCTGTCCTCCATCCTCCTCTCTGTCCTCCATCCTCTCTGTCCTCCATCCTCTCTCCATCCTCCATCCTCTCTGTCCTCCTCCTCCTCTCTGTCCTCCATCCTCTCTGTCCTCCATCCTCTCTGTCCTCCATCCCCTCTCTCTGTCCTCCATCCTCTCTGTCCTCTCCTCTCCATCCTCCTCTCTGTCCTCCCTCTCTCCTCCTCTCTGTCCTCCATCCTCTCTGTCCCTCCATCTCTCTATCCTCTCATCCTCCTCTCTGTCCTCCATCCTCTCTGTCCTCCATCCTCTCTGTCCTCCATCCTCTCTGTCCTCCATCTCCTCTCTGTCCTCCATCCTCTCTGTCCTCCATCCTCTCTGTCCTCTCATGTCCTCCATCCTCTCTGTCCTCCATCCTCTCTGTCCTCCCTCCTCTCTGTCCTCCATCCTCTCTGTCCTCCATCCTCTCTGTCCTCCATCCTCTCTGTCCTCCATCCTCCTCTCTGTCCTCCATCCTCTCTGTCCTCCATCCTCCATCCTCTCTATCCTCCATCCTCTCTGTCCTCCATCCTCTCTGTCCTCCATCCTCTCTGCCTCCTCCTCATCCTCTCTCCTCCATCCTCCATCCTCTCTGTCCTCTCATCCTCTCTCCTCCTCTCTGTCCTCCATCCTCTCTCTGTCCTCCATCCTCTCTGTCCTCCTCTCTGTCCTCCATCCTCTCTATCCTCCATCCTCTCTGTCCTCCATCATCTCTCTGTTCTCCATCCTCTCTGTCCTCCATCCTCCTCTCTGTCCTCCCTCCTCTCTGTCCTCCATCCTCTCTGTCCTCCATCCATCCTCTGTCCTCCATCCTCTCTCTGTCCTCCATCCTCTCTGTCCTCCATCCTCTCTGTCCTCCATCCTCTCTGTCCTCCATCCTCTCTGTCCTCTCTCCTCTCTCTGTCCTCATCTCTCTGTCCTCCATCCTCTCTATCCTCCATCCTCTCTGTCCTCCATCCCTCTGTCCTCCATCCTCTCTCTGTCCTCCATCATCTCTGTCCTCCATCCTCCATCTCTGTTCTCCATCCTCTCTGTCCTCCATCCTCTCCTATCCTCCTCCTCTCTGTCCTCCATCTCTCTGTCCTCCATCCTCTCCTGTCCTCTCCATCCTCTCTGTCCTCCATCCTCCTCTCTGTCCTCCATCCTCTCTGTCCTCCATCCTCTCTGTCCTCCATCCTCTCTGTCCTCCATCTCTCTGTCCTCCATCCTCCTCTCTATCCTCCATCCTCTCTGTCCTCCATCCTCCTCTCTCTGTCTCTCTCCTCCATCCTCTCTGTCCTCCATCCTCTCTGTTCTCCATCCTCTCTGTCCTCCATCCTCTCTATCCTCCATCCTCTCTCTGTCTCTCCCTCCCTCTCTGTCCCTCCATCCTCTCTCTGTCCTCCATCCTCTCTCTGTCCTCCATCCTCTCTCTGTCTCTCCATCTCTCCTGTCCTCCATCCTCCTCTCTGTCCTCCATCCTCTCTGTCCTCCCTCCTCTCTGTCCTCCATCCTCTCTGTCCTCCATCCTCTCTGTCCTCCATCCTCATCCTCCATCCTCCATCCTCTCTGTCCTCCATCCTCTCTGTCCTCCATCCTCCTCTCTCTGTCTCTCCTCCTGTCCTCCATCCTCCTCTCCTCCTCCTCTCTGTCTCCATCCTCTCTCCTCCTCCTCTCTGTCCTCCATCCCTCTCTATCCTCCATCTCTCTCTGTCCTCCCTCCTCTCTGTCCTCCATCCTCTCTGTCCTCCTCCTCTCTGTCCTCCATCCTCTCTGTCCTCCATCCTCTCTGTTCCTCCATCCTCTCTGTCCTCCATCCCTCTCTCCATCCTCCATCCTCTCTGTCCTCCCTCCTCTCTGTCCCTCCATCCCTCCACCTCCTCTCTGTCCTCCATCCTCTCTCCTCCTCCTCTCTGTCCTCTCTCTCCTCTCCTCCTCCTCTCTGTCCTCCATCCTCTCTCCTCTCTGTCCTCCATCCTCTCTGTCCTCCATCTCTCTGTCCTCCATCCTCTCTATCCTCCATCCTCTCTGTCCTCCTCCTCTCTGTCCTCCATCTCCTCCATCCTCTCTGTCTCCTCCCTCTCTGTCCTCCATCCTCTCTCTGTCCTCCATCCTCTCTGTCCTCCTCCTCTCTGTCCTCCATCCTCTCTGTCCTCCTCCTCTCTCTGTTCCTCCATCCTCCATCCTCTCTATCCTCCATCCTCTCTGTCCTCCATCCTCTCTGTCCTCCATCCTCTCTGTCCTCCATCCTCTCTGTTCCTCCATCCTCTCTGTCCTCCATCCTCTCTGTCCTCTCATCCTCCTCCTCCTCTCTCTCTCTCCATCCTCTCATCCTCCTCTCTGTCCTCCATCTCTGTCCTCCATCCTCTCTGTCCTCCATCCTCTCTGTCCTCCATCCTCTCTATCCTCCATCCTCTCTGTCCTCCTCCTGTCCTCCATCCCTCCTCCCCTCTCTGTCCTCCTCTCTCCTATCCTCCATCCTCTCTGTCCTCCATCCTCCATCCTCTCTGTCCTCCATCCTCTCTGTCCTCCATCCTCTCTGTCCTCTCCTCCTCTCTGTCCTCCATCCTCTCTCCTCCATCCTCCATCCTCTCTGTCCTCCTCCATCCTCTCTGTCCTCCATCCTCTCTGTCCTCCATCCTCTCTGTCCTCCATCCTCTCTGTCCTCCATCCTCTCTCTGTCCTCCATCCTCTCTATCCTCCATCCTCTCTGTCCTCCCTCCTCTCTGTCCTCCATCTCTGTCCTCCATCCTCTCTGTCCTCCATCCTCTCTGTCCTCCATCCTCTCTATCCTCCATCCTCCTCTGTCCTCCATCTCTCTGTCCTCCATCCTCCTCCTCCATCCTCCATCCTCTCTGTCCTCCATCCTCTCTGTCCTCCATCCTCTCTCCATCCTCCATTCCTCTCTGTTCTCCATCCTCTCTCTGTCCTCCATCCTCTCTGTCCTCCATCCTCTCTGTCTCCATCCTCTCTCCATCCTCCCTCCTCTCTGTCCTCCCCTCTCTGTCCTCTCTGTCCTCCATCCTCTCCTCCATCCTCTCTGTCCTCCATCTCTCTGTCCTCCATCTCTCCATCCTCTCTCCTCCTCCTCTCTGTCTCTGTCCTCCTCTCTCCTCCTCTCTGTCCCATCCTCTCTGTTCTCCATCCTCTCTGTCCTCCATCCTCTCTATCCTCCATCCTCTCTGTCCTCCCTCCTCTCTGTCCTCCATCCTCTCTCCTCTCTGTCTCCTCCTCTCTCTGTCCTCCATCCTCTCTGTCCTCCATCCTCTCTGTCCTCCATCCTCTCTCCATCCATCCTCCATCCTCTCTGTCCTCCATCCTCTCTGTCTCCTCCTCCATCCTCTCTGTCCTCCATCCTCTCTGTCCTCCATCCTCCTCTCTCTCTGTCTCCATCCTCTCTGTCCTCCATCCTCTCTATCCTCCATCCTCTCTGTCCTCCATCCTCTCTCTCCTCATCTCCTCCATCCTCTCTGTCCTCCATCCTCCTCTGTCCTCCATCCTCTCCTCTCTCCTCCATCCTCTCATCCTCCATCCTCTCTGTCCTCCATCCTCTCTGTCCTCCATCCTCTCTATCCTCCATCCTCTCTCTGTCCTCCATCCTCTCTATCCTCCATCCTCTCATCCTCCCTCCTGTCCTCCTCTCCTGTCTCCATCTCTCCTCCTCTCCCATCCTCTCTGTCCTCCATCTCTCTGTCCCTCCATGTCTCCATCCTCTCTGTCCTCCATCCTCTCTGTCCTCTCATCTCTCTCCTCCATCCTCCATCCTCTCTGTCTCCATCCTCTCTCTCTCTGTCCTCCATCTCTCTCTGTCCTCCATCCTCTCCATCCTCTCCTCCTCTCTGTCCTCCCTCCTCTCTCTGTCCTCCATCCTCTCTCTGTCCTCCATCCTCTCTGTCCTCCATCCTCTCTGTCCATCCTCTCTCCTCCATCCTCTCTATCCTCCATCCTCTCTGTCCTCCATCCTCTCTGTCCTCCATCTCTGTCCTCCATCCTCTCTATCCTCCATCCTCTCTGTCCTCCATCCTCTCTCTCCTCCATCCTCTCTGTCCTCCATTCTCTGTCCTCCATCCTCTCTATCCTCCATCCTCTCTGTCCTCCATCTCTGTCCTCCATCCTCTCTATCCTCCATCCTCTCTGTTCTCCATCCTCTCTGTCCTCCATCCTCTCTGTTCTCCATCCTCTCTGTCCTCCATCCTCTCTGTCCTCCATCCTCTCTGTCCTCCATCCTCTCTGTCCTCCATCTTCTGTCTCATCCTCTCATTCTCCATCCTCTCTGTCCTCCATCCTCTCTGTCCTCCATCCTCTCTGTCCTCCATCCTCTCTTTCTCATTCTCTCTGTTCCTCCATCCTCTCTCTGTCCTCCATCTCTCTGTTCTCCATCCTCTCTGTCCTCCATCCTCTCTATCCTCCATCCTCTCTGTCCTCCCTCCTCTCTGTCCTCCATCCTCTCTGTCCTCCCTCCTCCTCTCTGTCCTCCATCCTCTCTGTTCTCCATCCTCTCTGTCCTCCATCCTCTCTATCCTCCATCCTCTCTGTCCTCCCTCCTCTCTGTCCTCCATCCTCTCTGTCCTCCATCTCTGTCCTCCATCCTCTCTATCCTCCATCCTCTCTGTCCTCCATCCTCTCTGTCCTCCATCCTCTCTGTCCTCCATCCATCTCTGTCCTCCCTCCTCTCTGTCCTCCCTCCTCTCTCTCCTCCTCTCTCTGTCCTCCATCATCCTCTCTCTGTTCTCCATCCTCTCTGTCCTCCATCCTCCTCCTCTATCCTCCATCCCTCCTCTCTGTCCTCCCTCCTCTCTGTCCTCCATCTCTCTCTGTCCTCCATCCTCTCATCCTCCTCCTCCTCCCTCTGTTCTCCATCCTCTCTGTCCTCCATCCTCTCTGTCCTCCATCCTCTCTGTCCTCCATCCTCTCTGTCCTCCATCTCTCTCCATCTCCTGTCCTCCATCCTCCATCCTCTCTCTGTCCTCCATCCTCTCTGTCCTCCATCCTCTCTATCCTCCATCCTCTCTCTGTCCTCCATCCTCTCTGTCCTCCATCCTCTCTGTCCTCTCTCCTCCATCCTCTCTGTCCTCCATCCTCTCTGTCCTCCATCCTCTCTGTCCTCCATCCTCTCTGTCCTCCATCCTCTCTATCCTCCATCCTCTCTGTCCTCCATCCATCCTCTCTGTCCTCCATCCTCTCTGTCCTCCATCCTCCTATCCTCCTCCATCCTCTCTGTCCTCCATCCTCTCTGTCCTCCATCCTCTCTCTGTCCTCCATCCTCTCTGTCCTCCATCCATCTCTGTCCTCCATCCTCTCTGTCCTCCATCCTCTCTGTCCTCCATCCTCTCTGTCCTCCTCTCCTCCTCTGTCCTCCATCCTCTCTCTGTTCTCCATCCTCTCTGTCCTCCATCCTCTCTATCCTCCATCCTCTCTGTCCTCCATCCTCTCTGTCCTCCATCCTCTCTGTCCTCCATCCTCTCTGTTCTCCATCCTCTCTGTCCTCCATCCTCTCTATCCTCCATCCTCTCTGTCCTCCATCCTCTCTCTGTCTCCATCCTCTCTATCCTCCATCCTCTCTGTCCTCCATCCTCCTCTCTGTCTCCATCCCTCTCTGTCCTCCATCCTCCTCTCTATCCTCCATCCTCTCTGTCCTCCATCCTCTCCTGTCCTCCATCTCTCTATCCTCCATCCTCTCTCTGGTTCCTCCATCCTCTCTGTCCTCCATCCTCTCTGTCCTCCATCCTCCTCTCTCTGTCTCTCATCTCTGTCCTCCATCCTCTCTGTTCTCCATCCTCTCTGTTCCATCCTCTCTCTCCATCCTCTCTGTCTCTCTCCCTCCTCTCTGTCCTCCATCCTCCATCCTCTCTGTCCTCTCTGTCCTCCTCTCTGTCCTCCATCCTCTCTGTCCTCCATCCTCTCTCCTCCATCCTCCTCCTCTCTGTCCTCCATCCTCTCTGTCCTCCATCCTCTGTCCTCCATCCTCCATCTCTCTGTCCTCCATCCTCTCTCTCTCTCTGCCATCCTCTCTCTCCATCTCTCTCCTCCATCCTCTCTATCCTCCCATCCTCATCTCTGTCCTCCATCCTCTCTGTCCTCCATCCTCTCTCTGTTCTCCATCCTCTCTGTCCTCCATCCTCTCTATCCTCCATCCTCTCTGTCCTCCCTCCTCTCTGTCCTCCATCCTCTCTGTTCTCCATCCTCTCTGTCCTCCATCCTCTCTATCCTCCATCCTCTCTCCTCCTCCTCTCTGTCTCCATCTCTCTCTGTCCTCCATCCCTCTCTGATCCTCCTCCTCTCTGTTCCTCCATCCTCTCCTGTCCTCCATCCTCTCTGTCTCCATCCTCTCTCTGTCCTCCATCTCTCCTCCTCATCCTCTCATCCTCTCTGTCCTCCATCCTCTCTGTCCTCCATCCTCTCTTTCTCCTCTCATCCTCTCATCCTCCATCCTCTGTCCTCCATCTCCTCCTCTGTCCTCCATCCTCTCTATCCTCCATCCCTCTCTCTGTTCTCCATCCTCTCTGTCTCCATCTCTCTCATCTCCTCCACCTCTCTGTCCTCCTCCTCTCTCTGTCCTCCATCCTCTCTGTCCTCCATCTCTCCTCCATCCTCTCTGTCCTCCCCTCCTCTCTGTCCTCATCCTCTCTGTCCTCCATCTCTCTCTCCATCCTCCATCCTCTCTGTCCTCCATCCTCTCTGTCCTCCATCCTCCTGTCCTCCATCCTCTCTCCTCCTCCATCCTCTCTGTCCCTCCATCCTCCTCCTCCATCCTCTCTGTCCTCCATCCTCTCTGTCCTCCATCCTCTCTATCCTCCATCCTCTCTGTCCTCCATCCATCCTCTCTGTCCTCCATCCTCTCTGTCCTCCATCCTCTCTCTGTTCTCCATCCTCTCTGTCCTCCATCCTCTCTATCCTCCATCCTCTCTGTCCTCCATCCTCTCTCTGTCCTCCCATCCTCTCTCTCTCCCTCCTCTCTTTCCTCCATCTCTGTCCTCCATCCTCCTCTCTATCCTCCATCCTCTCTGTCCTCCATCCTCTCTCTGTCTCCTCCATCCTCTCTGTCCTCCCTCCTCCATCCTCTCTGTCCTCCTCCTCTCTGTCCTCCATCCTCTCTGTCCATCTCTCTGTCCTCCATCCTCTCTGTCCTCCATCCTCTCTGTCCTCCATCCTCTCTGCCTCTCTGTCCCTCCATCCTCCTCCTCTCTCTGTCCTCCATCCTCTCTGTCCTCCATCCTCTCTGTCCTCCTCTCTGTCCTCTCATCCTCTCGTCCTCCATCCTCTCTCTGTCCTCATCCTCTCTCTGTCTCCATCCTCTCTCCTCCATCCTCTCTGTCCTCCATCCTCTCTCTCTGTTCTCTCCATCCTCTCTGTCCTCCATCTCTCTGTCCTCCATCCTCCATCCTCTGTCCTCCTCCCTCCTCTCCTTCCATCCTCTCTGTCTCTCCCATCCTCTCTGTCCTCCATCTCTATCCTCCATCCTCTCTGTCCTCCTCCTCTCTGTCCTCCTCCTCTCTGTCATCCATCTCTGTCCTCCCTCTCATCTCTGTCTCCCTCCTCATCCTCTATCCTCCTCCTCCTCTCTATCCTCCATCCTCTGTCCTCCATCCTCTCTCCTCCTCTCTGTCCTCCATCCTCTCTATCCTCCATCCTCTCTGTCCTCCATCTCTCTGTCCTCCATCTCTGTCCTCATCTCTCTCCCTCCATCCTCTCTGTCCTCCATCCTCTCTGTCCTCCATCCTCTCTGCCTCCTCCATCCTCCTCTCTGTCCTCCATCTCTCTCCTCCTCCTCCTCCTCTGTCCTCCATCCTCTCTGTCCTCCATCCTCTCTCTGTCTCCATCCTCTCCTCTGTCTCTCCATCATCCATCTCCTCCATCCTCCTCCTCTCTGTCCTCCTCCTCACTCTGTCCTCATCCTCCTCTCTGTCCTCCCTCCTCTCTGTCCTCTCATCCTCTGTCCTCCCTCCATCTCTGTCCTCCTCTTGTCCTCCATTCTCTGTCCTCCATCTTCCTCCTCTGTCCTCCTCATCATCTGTCCTCCATCTCTCATCCCATCCTTCTGTCCTCCACTCTCTCTGTCTCCATCCTCTCTGTTCTCCATCCTCTCTGCCCTTCATCCTCTCTGTCTTCCATCTCTCTGTCCTCATCCTCTCTTTTCCTCCTCTGTCTCCATCCTCTCTCTGTCCTCATCCTCTCTGTCCTCCTCCTCTCTGTCCTCCATCCTCTCTCTGTCCTTCATATCTCTCTGTCATCCTCTCCCATCCTCTGTCCTCCCTCCTCTCTGTCCTCCATCCTCTCTGTCCTCCATCCTCTCTTTGTCCTCCGTCCTCTCTCTGTCCTGTCTCTCCTCTCTTTTTCTGTCTTTATCCAGCTGGTCTTCATCAGGAAGGTCCCTCCATATGATCCAGGTCCTGTTCAAGGTTTCTTCCTCTTAAAGTGGAGTTTTTTCTTGCCACTGTTTGGCTTAAAGGTTTTTTTCTCTTTCTGTGGAGTTTTTTACCTGCCGTTATCCTTGATTAGTATTTAATATTATAATTTTAGTTAATGATATTTGATCGGGGTCATGATCTGGGTCTCTGTAAAGACCTGGAGAAAATAGACATTGTAACAGACGCTATACAAATAAAACTGAACTGAAAATTGAACCTGAATCAAAGACCTAAGGAGACTCCCTCACAATTTAAGAGGAACATTTTTGTGAAGAAAAGAGGGATAAAACTCCAAAGTCTAGACATGTGAAGGTAATAGAGACAAAGACTTGACGCTGTATTAAAAACTAAATCCGAACTTTTAGTCCTGTTGCTTTTATCTTGTATTGTATTTTATCTGAATGTTGTGCAATTTCTGTGTCATGTATGTAACTTTTCTGCTGCTGTCTTGGCCAGGCTTCCCTTGAAAAAGAGGCCATTGTGTCTCAATGGGACCGACCTGGTTAAATAAAGGCAAATAATAATAATAATAAAGGTGCTTCTGAAAAGTCACAATTTGAAGGGACGTTCAGTTTTAATTTCCAGTAAATAATTGTATTTCAGTGAATTTCTGTTTGCTGGAATATTACATCAAAGAGGTAACATTTATGTGACATTTATGTTTTAATTACTTCTAAAGATGTGTAACTTTCTACTTCGACTATTTAATGAATTTCCCCCCTTTTTTCATGTGATTTCTCCCGAAGTTTAGGAGCATAAATATTTGACAGAGATGCAGGTTTCCTGAGCATCGTTGCGAAGGGTTCAGGGTTTTCAACGAGGCCACACGTCTGTGGTTTTGTGCAGACAATCGTGGCTCAAAGGTTCCACATCAAAACCAGAACAACAGAAAAGCTACTTGACGACAACAACAACAGGAGCAAAGGCGCAGAAGAACTGTGTTAAAACCGTAGCGAAGGCTGGTGCTGCTCAAGGGGAATTAATTTCCAAATGCCACCCTGAAAGGTCACCTCCACAGAGGCCCAAAAAACCTTGGTGTGAGCAAATATAAATTGACGGATCATCAGTTCGACATTAAAGGAAAACTTCAGCCTTGAGAAAGAGCTCTGGAGCAGAGGTGTGCTCATTTCCTGTGTTTGTGTTTAGGCACGTACTTGGTTCAGTTCGTCACCAGGTAACGCCTTTGACCCAGTAACGCCTTTGAAAACAAACCAAGAGGAAAGAAAAATCCAATATTTCCCTGATGTCTTTGTTAGTCGGAAGATGTTGCACGTAGTTCACGGGGGGGGGGGGTCACGCTGCAGAGGCACATGAAGAGGAAAGGTTCAGCCAGTATTTTTCATTTCATTTCATTTTCATTTCATTCAGAAACAATTTACTGCTAAGAATACTTAACACCTCAGTTTTTACTTCCAGTGGTTTGTGCTTCTCTGAGGGAAAAAGGTCAGATGAGCTCTTTTTCCTCAGTCACAGATTTATACTCGGTGGCAAATCAATGACAACCAGATCTCACCAGTGTCTATAATAACTACATTATATAAAGTGCAAAACATTAGTTAGTAACGACTCAAACATTGTACAGTAAGATTTCATTTCTGACCATTTCTTTCTCTGTAAATATAGAGGTGCTGCTTCTGTTACAGCACAGCTGTCAGAACTGTCACTAACTGATTATATGAGGATTCGACGTCTAGATGTCTAGATGCTTGTGATTAGCTTGTATGCAGCTTGCAGTAGCAAGCTGCATACAAGCTAATCACAAGCTACATACAAGCTACATACAGACTACATAGAAGCTACATACAAGCTAAATACAGGCTACATACAGACTACATAGAAGCTGATACAAGCTACATACAAGCTAAATACAAACTACATACAAGCTACATACAAGCTACTGCAAGCTGCATACAAGCTAATCACAAGCTACATACAAGCTACATACAGACTACATAGAAGCTACATACAAGCTTAATACAGGCTATATACAAGCTAAATACAAACTACATACAAGCTACATACAGACTAACAAACTACTGCAAGCTGCATACAATCTAATCACAAGCTACATACAAGCTACATAAAGACTACATAGAAGCTACATACAAGCTAAATACAAGCTGCATACAAGCTAAATACAAGCTACATACAGACTACATAGAAGTTACATACAAGCTAAATACAAGCTGCATACAAGCTAAATACAGGCTACATACAGACTACATAGAAGTTACATACAAGCTAAATACAAGCTGCTTACAAACTAAATACAGGCTACATACAAGCTAAATACAAGCTGCATACAAGCTAAATACAGGCTACATACAGACTACATACAAGCTACATACAAGCTAAATACGGGCTACATACAGACTTCATAGAAGCTACATACAAGCTACATACAGACTACATAGAAGCTACATACAAGCTAAATACAGGCTACATACAGACTACAAACAAGCTACTACAAGCTGCATACAAGCTACATGCATGCTACATACAAGCTACATAAAGACTACATAGAAGTTACATACAAGCTAAATACAAGCTGCATACAAGCTAAATACAGGCTACATACAGACTACAAACAAGCTACTACAAGCTGCATACAAGCTACATGCATGCTACATACAAGCTACATACAGACTACATAGAAGTTACATACAAGCTAAATACAAGCTGCATACAAGCTAAATACAGGCTACATACAGACTACATACAAGCTACATACAAGCTAAATACGGGCTACATACAGACTTCATAGAAGCTACATATAAGCTACATACAGACTACATAGAAGCTACATACAAGCTAAATACAAGCTGCATACAAGCTAAATACAGGCTACATACAGACTACATACAAGCTACATACAAGCTAAATACAGGCTACATACAGACTACACAGAAGCTGATACAAGCTACATACAAGCTAAATACAAGCTAAATACAAACTACATACAAGCTACATACAGGCTACAAACAAGCTACTACAAGCTGCATACAAGCTACATGTATGCTAAATACAAGCTACATAAAGACTACATAGAAGCTACATACAAGCTAAATACAAGCTGCATACAAGCTAAATACAAGCTAAATACAGGCTACATACAAGCTACATACAGGCTGCATACAGACTACATACAAGCTGCATACAAGCTACACACAGACTACATACAAGCTACATACAAGCTAAATACAGGCTACATACATGCTAAATACAAGCTACATACAGGCTGCATACAGACTACATACAAGCTACATACAAGCTAAATACAGATTACATTCATGCTACATACAAGCTATATAGAAGCTGATTCAAGCTAAATACAAACTACATACATGCTACATACAAGCTAAACACAAGCTACATACATGCTACATAGAAGCTGATACAAGGTAAATACAAACGGGGGGGTCATCCCTATGTTCCCACAGCCCAATGATCCCACAGCCCTATGTTCCCTCATTTCTAAGATTTTTCTCAAAATGCAACTCTAAGTCAAGTCATCTTTAGTTTTATGTCGCTTTTCAAGAGATGATTCAGAGTAATTTCAACCTGGGGTCTTTTGCACCATGACCTTACCCCACTAATAATGTCTGGAATTTCTGGTGTACTTACAAACTTTCTAACACCTCATTTTATGAGTACTAACACTATTTGTACTACTGTAGAAGTTTGGTAACATTCTGGACATTATTAGTGGGGTAATATAACACAGCCGTTTGGTAACGTTAGTGCCTGTGTTAAGCCATTGGGTGCGTTTACATGGGAAGTTTAATTCCTCTTTAATTCAGAATTAAAATTAAAGCCGAATAAAAGTTACCATGTAAACACTTAATTCCATATGAAAATGTCAATTCCGAATTAACTTAATTCCGAAGTAAGTGGCTGGTTTATTCCCATTTTAATTCCGCATTAAGTAATTCCGCGGTCATGTAAACACTCATTCCTCTTTAAATTAATTCCCGTCTTTCTGCGCATGCTCGTTCTCTTGCCCGTCTGTCGCGATGACGCTTATATTCCGGCAGCCGCAGTAAACGGTGTTCAAGAGCAGAGACGATTTATTTAATAAATAGCTTGAAGGAACTGGAAATAATTAAAAGAACAGATGGCAGGAAACATAAAAATTGTGAGCTTTTCAAAGCGGCCAGGTTAAATGAAAGAGGTTTCGCAGATAGAGACGCCACCCAGGTCAAAAATAAGTGGAATGTTGTTGCTAACCAGTTAGCTAAGTTTGTTTTCTTCCGGTAGATGTAAATACGTCCGCCCCCCCCATCCAATCAGAACTCTTCCCAACCCCCAGACCTAAAGCGGAGTTGGATAAAGCCGAACTAACGTGTTTTCCATGTAAACCTTAATTCGGAATTACTATTTCCATGTAAACTCGAAGGAAAATAGTTTAATTCGGAATTATTTAATTCCTAATTTTAATTCCGAATTAAGAAACATCATGTAACCGCAGCCATTGATGGGCTCACAGAGTGTGTAACGGGCTACATCAACTTCTGTGTTGACACCATCGTTCCACCGGAGACTGTCCTTTGTTATCCAAATAACAAGCCGTGGGTGACAAAGGAAGTCAAAGTCATCCTCAACAGCAAGAAGAGGGCCTTCACTGCTGGCAATAGGGAGGAGGTGTGAACAATCCAGAGGGAGCTGAGGGTAAAGATCAAGGAGGCTAAACGGAACTACAGGAGGAAGCTGGAGATGAAACTCCAGCAGAACAACATGAGAGAGGTCTGGAGTGGAATGAGAACCATCACTGGCTTCAGACCTACCAGCAACGGAGGAGTTGGGGGCAAAGTGGACTGGGCGAACGAGATGAATCTGTTCTTTAACAGATTTGACACAGTGACCCCGGCTCACCCCCCCATGGGCTCCTCTGCTGTGGGTCTGCAGTTAGCACCCACTCCACTCTCTCTTCCTCCCCCCTCCTACAACCCCTCTTCCTCCAGAGATGGCCCCACGCACACCTCCTCCCCTGACACTCTCCAACACCACACCTCCACCCCTCCCCCACCGGACACCTCCACACTTCACATCAGTGCTGACCAGGTGAGGACACAGCTGAGGAAACTCCACACAGGCAGGTCTGCAGGCCCTGATGGTGTGAGCCCCAGGGTGCTGAAAGCTTGTGCCCCCCAGCTGTGTGGAGTGCTGCACCACATCTTCAGCCTGAGCCTGAGTCTTCACAGGGTCCCTGTGCTGTGGAAGACGTCATGCATCGTTCCTGTGCCAAAGACACCGCACCCCAGCGGATCTAAGGACTACAGACCCGTGGCACTGACGTCACACATCATGAAGACCCTGGAGAGACTCATCCTGCAGCAGCTCCGGCCCATGGTCCAACCTCTGCTAGACCCCCTTCAGTTCGCCTACCAGCCCCGACTAGGAGTAGAGGATGCCATCATCTACCTGCTCAACCGTGTCTACGCTCACCTGGACAAGCCGGCGAGCACTGAGAGAGTCATGTTTTTTGACTTATCTAGTGCATTCAACACCATCAGGCCAGCTCTACTGGGTGAGAAACTGACAACGATGCAGGTGGAGCCCCCCCTGGTGTCCTGGATTGTTGATTACCTGACTGGCAGACCACAGTATGTGCGTCTGCAGAACTGTAGGTCAGATATAGTGATCAGCAACACCGGGGCACCGCAGGGGACCGTCCTCTCTCCCTTCCTCTTCACCCTATACACCACGGACTTCAGCTACTGCACAGAGACCTGCCACCTTCAGAAGTTTTCTGATGACTCTGCAGTAGTTGGATGTATCACTAAGGGTGAGGAGACGGAGTACAGGGGTGTGGTGGACAACTTTGTCACGTGGTGTGAGCAGAACCATCTGCAGCTGAACGTGGCAAAGACCAAGGAACTGGTGGTGGACCTGAGGAGGACCAGGGCTCCAGTGACCCCCATCTCCATCTGTGGGGTCAATGTAGATCCAGTCGAGGAGTACAAGTACCTAGGGGTGTACTTGGACAGTAAACTCGACTGGACAAAAAACACAGACACCCTCTACAGGAAGGGCCAGAGCCGCCTCTATTTTCTGAGGAGGCTGAGGTCCTTCAACATCTGCCGGACAATGCTGCGGATGTTTTATGAGTCGGTGGTGGCCAGTGCCATCCTCTACGCTGTTGTGTGCTGGGGCAGCAGACTGAGGGTGAGGGACGCCAACAGACTCAATAAACTCATCCGCAAGGCCAGCCACGTGGTTGGGGAGGAGCTGGACTCTCTGACAGTAGTGTTGGAGAGAAGGATGTTGTCCAGAATAAGAGCCATGCTGGACAACTCCTCGCATCCTCTCCATGAAGGGCTGGCCAGACAAAAAAGCACCTTCAGTAACAGACTCATTCCACCTCGATGCACCACAGAGCGCTACAGGAAATCATTCCTGCCAGTGGCCATCAAACTATACAACAAATCAATCTAAATCTGTAAAATCTGTATTATCTCTGGATCATTTCACTGTATATATCTGTCTGTTTACACTAGGTTACTTTTCTTTTTTCTTTTACTAGACAGGGTATTTTGAAATCCCTAATTTGTAAATTGTAAATTTGTAATTTTTTTTGTACATTGTGTAGTATTTAAAGTGTTAATTTACTTATTTTATATGTAGAATATTGTTGTTTTATAGGATGGAGCACTGCAACGAAAGAATTTCCCGCAAGGGATTAATAAAGTATTTTCAATTCAATTCAATTCAATTCAATTAGGTTAATAGTGGTAACTCAGCCACTGACTGAGCATGGGAAAACTAGGGCTGAGGGAACATAGGGCTGAGGGAACATAAGGCTGAGGGAACATAGGCACGCTCCCCTACATACAAGCTAAACACAAGCTACATACAGACTACATAGAAGCTACATACAAGCTAAATACAGGCTACATACATGCTACATACAAGCTACATACAACTACATACAAGCTAAATACAGGCTACATACATGCTACATACAAGCTACATACAGAGTACATACAGGCTACATACAAGCTAAATACAGGCTACATACATGCTACATACAAGCTACATACAACTACATACAAGCTAAATACAGGCTACATACATGCTACATACAAGCTACATACAACTACATACAAGCTAAACACAAGCTACATACAGACTACATAGAAGCTACATACAAGCTAAATACAGGCTACATACATGCTACATACAAGCTACATACAACTACATACAAGCTAAATACAGGCTACATACATGCTACATACAAGCTACATACAGAGTACATACAGGCTACATACAAGCTAAATACAGGCTACATTCATGCTACATACGAGCTACATACCAGCTACATACAGGCTACATAATACCTGCATACAAGCTACTGCAAGCTACATACAAACTACATACATGCTACATACAAGCTAAACACAAGCTACATACAGGCTGTATACAAGCCACAGACATGCTATATCGAGCCATGCATGTATGACATCTTTCTGCAAACTGTTCTTGCTCATGTAAACTCAGCACAATGAGTACATACATTTTCGTTTGGTAGATTATTTCTATATTCTTGTAACAAAGCCTGATTAATTCCCTTTGAAATGGCGCTACGTTTGTCAGTAACATGCATTCATAGGACGAGCAGCAGACCTGAGTATGTGGGTTACGCTCATGAAAGATTTGTCAAATCCTGTCTACCAAGTGGATCGTAGGGTCAAAGTGTGGAGAAGACGTGGAGAACACTTTGGTGATTGCTGCACAGAGTAAGATCTTTTGGTGGAGGCAGCATCTCTGTCACTGGAACAAGGCTGGTCATCTCTGGAGAACTTCTGCAACCAGAGGGTATCCCATATCTCCACAGTCTGGGATCAAACTGTGTCCTCCGAGATGTCAACACTGCCCCCCCCCCCCCCCCCCCCCCCCCCCCCCCCCCCCCAGAGCAAAGCACAGAGCACAGTCTCAAGATGAAAACTAAGCCTGAGGATGACAGACTTGTCCATAGATCTGTGAAAAAAGATTGCACCACGCCACAAACGTGGGAGAGAATAAACTAAGATTTCAGCAAAAAAAAAAAAAAAAAAAGAAAGCACAGCAGCCACCATTATTCCGATTTAGAGGTTTAACAGGTCACTAAGAAGCCAGTGATCCAGAACCAGAGCTCCTTTGTGGAGATGGGGCTGTCTGCAAGAGGATAATCATCTTTGCAGCAAACGGCCCTCGACAGCCTGAGATTTTCGTCATTAACCCTCAGACCTCGAGAGACAAACCCTTATTCCATCCTCACGGTCAGACAAGGTGATGGTGTCGTTCTGTGAGGATGCTGATCTATGTAAAGCACCGGAAAACGAATCAAGATCAAAGGAAAGATGGATACAGGTTTACTTTTTTGTGAGAAAACAACTGGCCGAAAAAAAACACACACGTCACTTTAGGAAAACTTTGCGAAAGTCCTCAAACCTGTTTAGCAACTAGAGAGACCTGAAAATGTGCAGTAACACTCTGAAACCATCAAACCATGGCAAGAAAAATACCAGACCTTTCTCAGGAAGAGGTGTGAAAAGCTTGTAAAATCATCCCCAGGAGGACTTGAATGAATGAATGAATGAATGAATGCTTTATTTCGGTTTAAAACAAAAATAAAATCATGTTTTACAAAAAGAAAATTTCAGATAACAACCGAAAAAGGAATAGGCTGAAGCCCCAAGGCTTATTTTTTTGCCTATCCTATACCATCAGAAGATTAATTGACTATTACACAATAGAACGTCATTACAAAACACATAACATAAACAGAAAAATTTAATTCAATCAAATTTCCTTATAATTTTTAATAATATTAGATTTTAAAGTCTTCTTGAAGATTAACACAGAATTACACATTTTTATTTCATCGTTCAATCCGTTCCATAATTTTACACCCAAAACTGACACACATCTATACTTTAAATTAGTTCTAACTCTGCAAGTTTCAAACATTAATAACCCCTTTAAATTATAAACCACCTGTCTTGGCTTAAACATTTCTTGAATACAAATAGGAATTGTCTTAGTTACAACTCGAAACATAATTTCTAAGGTTTTTAAATATACAATGTCCAAAAATTTTAATGTGTGTGATCTTATAAAAAGCTGATTTGTAGAATCACGGTATCCAGCTCCATTTATTATCCTAATAGCACTTTTCTGCAGTTTAATTATTGGATCTAAGTTCGTTTTGTATGTATTTCCCCAAATTTCAACACAATATGTCATATAAGGCATCACAAGTGAAAAGTACAGCAAATGAAGGCAGCTTTTATTCAATAAATCTCTTGTTTTGTAAAGAACAGAAATAGACTTAGATAATTTCTGTTTTACATGTTTTATGTGAGGCTTCCAACATAGTTTGTCATCTATTATTACTCCCAAAAACTTAGTTAGTTTCATACACTCTTTCAATTTCAACGTTGTTTTAATTTCAGTTTTATCTCAATGTTAGTCCGTTTACCACCAAACAACATAAATTTAGTTTTATTTTCATTTAGCGATAGTTTATTTAAAGCAAACCATTTGGTTAATTTCATCAATTCAATTTCTACAGTTTTTAACAACTCCTTTATGTTCCCTCCTGAACAAAATAAATTAGTATCATCTGCAAAAACAACATATTTCAATGTATCACTTACGGTACAAATATCATTTATGTAAAGTATAAATAACTTTGGTCCCAACACTGAGCCTTGTGGAACTCCACAAGTTACATGCTTCAGATGAGATTTAATATCGTCAGTGCTCACATATTGAAACCTATTATTTAAATAACTTCGTAACCAAAGTTGTGTTATACCTCTTATACCATACCGCTCACATTTCTGTAGAAGTAAGGAGTGATCGATCGTATCAAATGCTTTACGTAGATCAATAAACACACCTACTCCAAACTGCTTATTATCTACAACTGTTGTAATATTTTCTACAAATTCCATCACTGCTAATGATGTTGAGCGATTTCTTCTAAATCCATACTGATGCTCATTCAATAAATCATATTTCTCAATATAGGAATCTAATCTCTTTACAAACAATTTTTCAAGAATTTTAGAGAATTGGGGCAGTAAAGAAACTGGTCTGTAATTTGACACAAATTGCTTATCTCCATTTTTATAAATTGGGATTACTTTGGCTATTTTCATCTTATCTGGAAAAATACCAGTTTGAAAAGATTTGTTACAGATATACGTTAATGGTTCAAGGACACAAAAAATAACCTCTTTTATAAGTGACATATTTATGTCATTATAGTCCATGGATTTTTTGCTCTTAAATTCTTTTACTGCTTCTAAAATGTCACTTTCACAAACTCCTCCAAGAAACATGGTGTTACATTTATTAAGAGTTAAACTGAAGGACTTGAGACCTGCATTTGCTGCGTGTGGAACATTTAGGGTGTCCTGTTGGCAGAGATGCAGCATATTATTAGTAGATGTGTTTTCAGTGGCGAGGAAGCTTATTTTTCCATCCGCATGGACAAAAGATCAAACAGTAGTTCACCAGTAGTCCAGAAGAAACCAAAAACTGGCTCTGGATCAACACTTTTGCATGTTCTACATTATTTGTCACTGGATGGAGAAAAACGAATTGATTCTATCTCAAGATGAATAAACAAAATGAAATAACATGAAAAGGTCTGAAAACATTCTGGAGAGTCTTCATTAAAATAGAGGACACACTGATTTTCACTGGCAAAGCTGACACTTATTTCTAATTAAATATTTCTTCTTTAAGCTCCTGGACTCTTCTCCTGTGGAGTCATGCTGTTGTGATGGATTTGTAGTTTAGCATTGTCTTACTGAAATATGCAAGGTCTTCCCTGAAGGAGATGTTGTTTGAATGGGAGCAGGTGCTGCTCTAAAACTCCTGTGCTCTTCAGCTTTGATGGTTCCTTTCCAGATATGGAAAGGAACGGTGATATGGGTGATATGGGTGATATGGGCCCGGTGAAAGATGAAGAAACAGGCCTTTTCCCTAAGTGTCTGTTACACTTTCCATATACATGGATTCAACACTTTTTGCGCAACATATGTCATGCTTTGTCTGAGGTTATATATAGGTTGCTACGGCCAGAATGAATCATGGTTGGTCAAAAAAATTTAAGACTGACTTTGGTCATGTAGTTTTATTCAACACAGTGAATTAAATGTTGTACTGCATGGCTGGCTTCATGTTCACTCTCACAGTTAACTTTACAATGTGCAAATGTACAAGATCTCCAAATGTATTTTGGGTAAAATCGTCATCAACAGCCATCTATCAGCGTCATCATCAGTCACTTGTCAACAGAGTCAACGCGGTGGAGGCTAGTTGGATCAAAGACTAATGTAATTATGAGTGGCAGTTCATATAAACATCAAAGTGGAGCGACAAAACGCAAAGAAAGGGAAAAAAGAGCGCAGGAGAAAACGAAACTTAAAAAGCTGGACACGTATTTTGTTCATCCCAATCCTGGAGATGAACCTGACATTGTTGTTCAGCGCGGTCAGGGAGCCAGATTTATAGGTACAATTTCTCACAATCACTGACACTGAAAACAATACGTGAGTTAGTTGTAAACTGTTGATGTGGTTGTTATCAGAGTAGCCCGGCCGCTAACATTAGCTTATATCCTCTTATTTGTCTCTTGGTTGTATAGCAGTGATGTTGGGGACTCTGCAGTTGCTAGCTGCTCCAGGGGAAAGCTGGACCTGATCCTTGACCAGCAGCCCTCCTCATCCACGCTGCAAAAGGAAGTATCGTACACTGGAAATGAAAGCAGCAGGTCTCCTCCTCACGCTTCGGGTGGAGGATGAAACCCCTCCTCTGGAGTGTTTTCCGACTGATCGGGCAAATTTCACTGAAAACATCCAGGACGCCGACATTAAGAGATATATCCTCAAGATGGGCCCATCCAGACCCAAGGGTCCATTTCCCACCGATAAGTACAATCGGTGTTTTTCAGAGAGTTATTACACATCTACCACTAAAACTGGGATGAAACTTTCCCGCAGTTGGATGTGCTACTCTCCAAAATTAGACCGCTGTTAATGTGAGCCTTGCTGGCTTTTTGCCAGCCGAAACGCACCCTACCACAACAATGCATGGGTAAATGGAATAAAAGACTGGAAACATCTTTCCGCCAAAATTGAGAAGCATGAATCTACTCAAATACATCTTGATGCATGCATAGTCTACCAGCAGTGGAATCTCAACGGCACAATAGACACTGAAATGGAGAGAAATATACGTGCTGCTGCTTTGTTTTGGAGACAGGTGGTGGAGCGCATTGTAAATGTAACTCTCACTCTGGCTTCATGCAACCTGGCATTCAGGGGGCATAGGGAGGCTCTAGGTAAGGGAAATGCTGGCAACTTCTTGTCCATAATGGAATTATTAGCTTGCTACGACCCTATTTTGAAAGAGCTAATCAATCGACCAGAAGGGTCAGTGAAATACCTAAGTCACCAGATTCAAGATGAGATTATTTACATATTATCACAACGTGTGAGAGCTGACATAATTGATGAATTAAACGATGCCCCATTTTATTCCATTATCATGGACACAACACAAGATGTGTCAAAAATAGACCAGTTGAGTCAGGTTTACCGCTACGTTTACCGTGGGCCCACCACCCGCAGGGAGGGCCATGGGAGTCGGGTGCAGTGTGTTATGGGTGGCAGCCGAAAGCGTGGGCCTTGGCGTGCCGACCCTCGGCTGACGAAAAACAGAGTAGATCTCTCAAAATGCCGTGGATGGGGTTATGACGGGGCTGCTAATATGAGCGGTGTGTATTCAGGCGTACAGGCAAGAATAACAGAGAAGGAGCCCCTCGCCCGTTATGTTCATTGCGCTGCTCATAATCTCAATTTAGCTCTCAACGACTGTTAAAAATGTCCCTGGAGTGAAGCAGTTCTATGACTGTAGAGATGCTCCTCTGTGATTTTATGACGCCAGAGAGCAGAAATGTCACATTAAAACGACTATGTCCCACTCGCTGGTCTTCTCAACATAATGCGCTTTTTGCATTAAGGCACAGATACGGAGATATCATAAAAGCCCTCCTCAAAATATCCCTCACCAGTGACAAAAAAGATGAGCATGATGAAGCAAGTGCGCTCGAGAATGCCATAAGCGCATTTTCCTTCATACTTTTGGTCATGCTGCTTCACAGTTATTGCAAGCTAAGGACGCGGATATTCTCAAAGCATCTACTCTTCTGCAAAATGCTATTAGTGTTTTGATGGAATTTAGGGAGCAATTTGATTAGGCTAAGTCTGACAGTCTTGCCTTAGCTACTAAATGGGGAAGTCAAACGCAGTTTGAAGCAACCAGAGCCAGAAAAGTTAAGCGTCACTTTGATGAACTTTCTGAAGACAGTCGCCTCACTGACGCAGAGAGCAACTTTCGGGTGAACGTTTTAAATGCCTGTCTTGATATTATCATCCAGCAACTGTCCCAAAGATTCACCAGTTTAAATGACACTGTTGAGATGTTTGAGGCAATTCACCCCAACACACTGCAGCAAGCACGAGATGATGAGCTACTCCAAGCTGCCCAGCGGTTCAGTGAACACTACAGCCGAGACATCGCCCCCAGCTTCCCTGGTCAGCTGCTTTCTTTCAGAAGCTGCTTCAGGGACCAGATCGCAAAACAGAAGTCTGTCGCTGATCTGGCAAAAATGCTAATTGTCGGCCACCCAGCACTAACGTCAACATTCAGCGAGGTTTGCACAGCCCTCCCTTTATTTTTGACCCTTCCTGTCACAGTTGCAACCTCTGAGCGCTCCTTCCCCAAATTAAAGCTTATTAAAAACCACTTGAGGAGCACGATGGGACAGGAGACACTGAGTGGACTAGCAATGTTGTCCATGAACGAGCCAAGAAGACGGACATACAGTGCATCGTGGATGAGTTCGCTGAGCGCAAGGCTCGTCGTGTACCCTTTCAATAGTGGTGAGTAGTCCTGCTATTTTATATTGAATCTATGTTTGTACGTGAACGTGTGGGCCGCTGTGCCTATTTTACAAAACGTTCTAGCTATTGATACTGGCTATTGATGGTTATTGATATATTAGTTGAAGTTGCTCGTTAAAGTGGGTGTCAGAATGTGGTGCTGAACTGCTTTGACTTTGTGTTGTTATATTATTAGGGGCCAGGTAGCCTAATGTTTTTGTTGTTCTCTTGGTTTGTTAGACTTCATGACGGTTTGATTGATTTCAAAATTACGTGGTGGCTCTTCGTGGTGTTGAACTCTTACTATCAAATGCTTTGAGCTATGTGTCAAATGTAGTAATGCTTGTAAGCCCCGCTGTTGCGGGCACGTGTGTGTTGTAAAATGATATAATCACAAGTTTTATTGGGCTTAAAAGGCCCGGTCATGTGCCCCGCCCCCGGCCCGGCAGTGACTTGTTCCGCTACTGCTCGGTGTCCA
Source organism: Hirundichthys speculiger (assembly GCA_018398805.1). Taxonomy (NCBI): domain Eukaryota; kingdom Metazoa; phylum Chordata; class Actinopteri; order Beloniformes; family Exocoetidae; genus Hirundichthys; species Hirundichthys speculiger. The sequence goes on along the minus strand of JAGFBZ010000337.1, from coordinate 119,217 downwards.
TGGTTTCCCAAAAGAACTTCAGATTTTGAATCATCTGACCACAGTTTTCATTTTGACTCAGACCATTTCAGATGAGCTTTGGTCCGGAGAAGATGGCGACATTTCTGGGTGGTGTTCACATATGGCTTCTTCTCTGATGATCTAGCTTCAGTGGTGTTCCTGAGTCCATGCAGTGATGTCCAGTAGAGAATCATGTCTGTTTTAATGCTGTCTGAGGGCCTGAAGATCTCCGTCATCCAGTTTTGACCTTCATCCTGGTCCCATGCACACAGACACTCCTCCTGATTCTCTGAATCTCTTGATAATTTTATGTACTGTAGATGGTGGGATTTTCAAAGTCTTTGCAATTTTGGGTTAAGAAGCATTTTTTTCTGACATTGTTCCATTATTTTTGGGTGTATTTTGTCGCAGATTAGTGAACCTCTGCCTCTCTGAAAACCTCCTTTTATACCCTGTCATGTTACTGACTTGTTGCCAATTAACCTAATTAGTCGTCAAATTCCCCTCCATCTGTTTTTAATTTGGGCCAGTTTATTTTCCAGCCTTTTGTAGCCCCTGTTCCAACGTTTCTTTTAGATGTTTTTCTAGTCAAAATAAGCTCATATTTTCCATGAAATGATAAACATCTGTTAGGTTCAAGTATGAGTTTATGAGATTTGCAAATCATTGAATCTGTTTTTAATTTACGTTTTACACAGCGTCCCAACTTTTGTGGAATTGTATACACATATATGCAAACAGGAAATGTTTTATACTATAAAACACAGCATTAGGATAAAAGAATAGCACTGTTAATGTTAAATATTATTAATGTCAGCATACCAGAATCTAATACAGATGCTGAAGTACAGAAGTGCCTCCATCTCAAAACTTCTACCCATCGATTATTGAAACAATTTGTTTTTTTTGTCACGTGGATCAACGTGTCTATAACATCTTTTCCTCCTTTTAAAGCCGTTGTCGTCCTGCTATATAGGGCCAATTCCAATTCCTCCCTTAACCCTCAGTCTTGGTCCTCCAAAGTCAGTGTCAGGAGTGTCTCGTAACTTAGAAATGGGACACCCCTTGAGTGCAGTTACGTCTTCAGACTGTGGGGGGCGGCCTTACGCCAAAGCTACGTCCAGTCTGTTAAGAAAACATTGACAACAAAGACGAAGGAGAGGAGACGTAGAAGAAGAATAAGATAATATAAATATTAGGGCTGGGCAACGTTTAAAATTTTTAAACGGGGGGCGGCAAATCGCATGATTTCCCTGATTAATCACAATTAATCGCATTGTATACGCAAAATCAAATAATGTATTCAAAAGTAGTGTAAAATGCACTTTCTTATTAAAATGTTTTGCTGCCAAATGAGCTAAAGTGTTATAACATTTGTTCTTCAAACACTTTTAACATCAGCACTTGTCAGTAACACATATTTAATGTAAATCTCTTCTTAAAAATTGTCAAATAAAATAAAGCTTATTGCTACTGCCAGGACATTAATGTCATCCTGCTTTTATAAAAAAATAAAACAAAAGTCTACAAACAAAATCCAACAAAATGATTGTGGCTCAGCACAATCATAACATTAAAACAGGTAATTTCTGAGGTAACAGCAGAAACTTTTAACGGGGAGTTCAACTTGTCAGTTGTTACAAATAACCTTGTTTCTGTTGAATCCTCCATCTGGGAGAACTTTAAAAATTAAAATGTCCATTTTAAAGTTCAGTAACTTTACCAATCCAAGTATCATTCATTCTTTCCATTTTCAAATGTCAATCAAAAAAAAAAAAAAAAAAGTTACATTTTATTACGTTTTTCATTTTTTAATCGAACACAAAAAAATGAAAAAAAAATGCCTGTTTTTTTTTATCTTTCAATTTTAGACTTGGATCAAAAATACAAAAATAAAAAAACGGGCCACAGTACTGAATTTGTTTTATAATGGAGGACTGGACTTTCTGTTGTCATTACACATCTGTGCCACTAGATGGAGCTGCACTGCAGTAACCAGCTAGAGAACAGCAGGACAGTGAACACATGGAGCAGATCTGATGGAACATGGAGGAATGACGCTAAAGTTTTGTTGCAGTGCAGAATTTCCTTTTTCAGACAGAATTGTTAATATTACTACCTGAGTTGCTACCTGAACTGTAAAGTACACTGGTTTTTACCGTTCTCCATGTCTGTTTTAGCTTTTCCGCAGGTTACCTGCCAATTATCTTCCGGTTCCGCAGCAGCCAGTAACAGACTTTTCAAAACAAAAGCATGTGAGCAACATGCGTTACCGTGCAATAAAATAAATGTCGGCGTTAATAAATTAATGCGTTAACGCGATAATAACGAATTAACTTGCCCAGCCCTAAAAAATATATATTTCAAAGACAGTAAAATAGTTTCGTAACATTTATATCTTTATTAACTATGAAAATACTTAAATTTGTAGCTCGCTTTTTTTGGCCCCATCCTTTTCTAATAAATCTCGGCTAAAATACGCAATGCCTCTGGGTAGCCCTTACTTCCAAGGGTGGTGCTGGAGAATCTCAATATTGAGGGTGATACAGCCCTCAAACTTCTCCCTCAACTTGATGTTCTAAGAAGCAGGACAGGACTAGCACTTCACGGGAGCGCACATTTTTGAGATTGAGGGTTGAGATTGAGGATTAAGGAAGGAACTGGAATTCACCCTTAATCTCAGTCAGAAACAAGACAAAATGACTTAATTTACTCTTGAAGCATCGCACAGCTGCTAAAATTCACATGTATGTTCACATTTACAGCAGCCAAAGCAAAGCCAACAGATGCATCGCTTCATCAATATACTGACTTTTTTTTAACTGGTCCTTTAATACTTTAACACACTGAAAAATATATCACCGAAACACATCTAACAATAACTTGTCAAGTACATAGAAGAAAGGAACTTTCTGTGTTCAGGTCGAGACCTTTGCTCCCACAGAAACTTTTTAAATAATCACCACTGCAGATAAAAACACACACAATGAATGTTTCATGAGATATTTGCACTAAGATGGCAGCTGTGAACGTGTTAATTTGAAGCCGCAGAGACAAGCAATCATCACATCTAAATGGCTCTGAGCGTCGCGCCGCCACACGTCCTTTTCCAGACAACATTTCTGTCAGGAAACACAAACGCATTTCAGAAAGATTCCCGTCAGCTGTCCTGTAACAGTGTTTGTGACCAGCAGTCTTCGCCCCGTTGGTGGTCTGTTTGGAAGCGGCGCCACCTTTGACAAGCGGCCACCGGTTTTCAGAAAGCAGTGACGGCGGGTGGAAAGGCCGGGTCCCACTCAGACCGTGGTCACGTTGGTGCTGGCGCTGTTCTGGCTGTTCAGCCGCCTGGGCGACGCGCAGCACAGCAGCTGCCTCCTGAAGTGCTTGCTGAAGCTCTTGCTCATCAGGTACAGGGCGAACGGGTTCACGCAGGAGTTGGTGAAGGCCAGGACGCGGGCGCAGACGCTGGCAACGAAGTGGCCCAGCGACGTGTCCACCTGGTCATAGTGGTAGGAGCGGTACAGGTAGATCACGTGACTGGGCAGCCAGCAGACCGCAAACAAGCCCACGAACACCAGCACCGTTTTGGCCAGACGCTTCCTGGACTTGATCTGACCGGAGAAGAAGAAGAAGAAAGAGCAACTAAGTTCTACTTTCTTAGTGTCTGTATAAACTTGTAATTTAACTAGGTGCAGCTAAATTCGACACATCCGTCAGCCCCGGCTGCACGTTGCTGCTACTTATCAAAAGGGTTATTCTGGGTTAAATACATTAATTTCAGTGCCAAAATTGCTCAATAATTCACATTGAAATAATTAAGGCTGGGCAATTAAAATTTTTAATCGCGATTAATCGCATGATTTCCCTGATTAATCACGATTAATTGTATTGTATACGCAAAATCAAATAATGAATTCAACAGTAGTGTAAAATGCACTTTTATTTAAATCTTAAGTATAACATATGTTGTTCAAACCCTTTTAACATCAGCACTTATCAGTAACACATATTTAGTGTAAATCTCATCTTAAAAAATGTAAAATAAAATAAAATAATAAAATAAAAAGCTTACTGCCACTGCCAGGGGATTAATGTCATCATGTTTTTATAAAAAATAAAACTAAAGTCTACAAACAAAATCCAACAAAATGATTGTGTCTCAGCACAATCAGAACATTAAAACAGGTAATTTCAGAGGTAACAGCAGAAACTTTTAACGGGGAGTTCAACTTGTCAGTTGTTACAAATAACCTTGTTTCTGTTGAATCCTCCGTCTGGGAGAACTTTAAAATGAAAATGAAAATGAAAATGTCCATGTTAAAGTCCGTAACTTTATCAATCCGTGCATCATTCATTCTTTCCATTTTCAATTGTCAATCAAAAATTAAAAAAAATTAAAAAGTGACATTTTATAACGTTTTTATTTTTAATCTAACACAAAAAAACAAAAATAAATGCCTGTTTTCTTTTTTTTTCAATGTTAGACTTGGATCAAAAATATGAAATTAAAAACAGGCCACAGAACTGAATTTGTTTTATAATGGAGGACTGGACTTTCTGTTGTCATTACACATCTGTGCCACTAGATGGAGCCGCACTGCAGTAACCAGCTAGAGAACAGCAGGACAGTGAACACATGGAGCAGATCTGATGGAACATGGAGGAATGACGCTAAAGTTTTGTTGCAGTTCAGAATTTATTGTTTCAGACAGAATTGTTAATATTGCTACCTGAGTTGCTACCTGAACTGTAAAGTTAACAGATTTTTACCGTTCTCCATGTCTGTTTTAGCAGGTTTACCTGCCAATTCTTTTCTGGCTCTACAGCAACCAGTTACAGACTTTTCAAAACAAAAGCATGTGAGTTAACGTGCGATAAAATAAATATCGCCTTTAAAAAATTAACGAGTTAATGCGATAATAAAGTGTTAACTTCCCCTGCCCTAAAAATAATATCAGAAAAAAAAAGTTATTTTACACTGGATTAATAAAACCAGATTAGTGAGTCAGCGCTTTAATTTTTCACATCCTCGAGGTCATTTAGAGGCGATTCTGGAACGTTCAGTCACCTCAATGTGACCTTCAGCCAGGTAGTTGCAGATATTTAAATTTAACCTCAATTACTCAAGCCAACAGTAATGAGCAGTGCTGAAGAATATTATTTAAAATGAATGACAACTGAGAAAACCACTCCACATCAGACAAAGAACTAAACAGACCTTGAGTGTAGGCCAAGTCTATTTTTCAAAGCTAATTATCTTTTAATCCCTCAGCTCTGCGGTGCGGCTCACTCCAAACCTGAGCTGACCTTCTTACCATATTTACATTTGATACCTTTCGTGGCTGACTACCTCATATTTATGTTTTGCAGAGTACGTTCTTTACCTCACTGACTACTGTAGCATAGGACTTTTAAGCCTTTACACTTTGGAGTCACGACAATGTGACGTGGTTGCCGAAAAGCGCACATATATATAAGTGTAACGTGAACGGCGGTGAGACGAATAAAAGAACACAGTGAGCACAGTCAATGTCGGACAATTATTGAATATAACAACCACCTCGTCTGAGGTTTTTTATTTCACTGCGCACGAAATAACTTGGAGGCTACTGTAAATGTCATTAAAGAGCGGAGAGCTGCTGATGCGCCACAGAAGGTTCTGGATATTTGACCGGTGAGAGCTGGATGACAGGATGTTCAGGCTGCAGATGGAGACTGGGAAAGCTCCATCAAAAAGAAACAATTTGCTCTGCAGCTCTTCAAAGTTCGCTAATTTAAAAGTGTCTTCTCTTATTTAACCTGTCCATGAAACACAAGGACAAGACAGCAAGACTGCCTTTTCTCATCTCTGAAATATCTCCAAGATCAGGAGCATCCTCTCCCAAGGTGATGCTGAAAAATTAATCCAGGCGTTTGTCAGTTCTAGACTGGATTATTGTAATGCACTGTTAGCAGGAAGTCTGAAAAGCTCGCTGAATAGCCTCCAACTGATCCAGAATGCAGCAGCGAGGGTGCTGACAGGAATCCGATAGCGAGATCACGTCTTTCCCGTGTTAGCCTCCCTCCGTGAAATTTAGAATAAAGTTTAAAATTCTGCTTCTCACATATAAGGCCCTTAATGGCCTAGCTCCTCGTTATCTACCAGACTTGATAACTCGTTATGCTCCTAATGGAGCTCTCCGCTCTCAGAGTGCAGGATTACTTGTCGTTCCTAGAATATCTAAAAGTAGGTTTAGTGGACGGGCCTTCTGGTACCAGGCACCTTTATTCTGGAACGAGCTACCAGTTTGGGTTCAGGAGGCTGACACCATCTCCATCTTTAAAACTAAACTGAAATCATTTCTGTTCAGTAAAGCCTACAGTTAGTCTAAACTATAGTGTGTAGATGCTAATAGTTATAGCTACAGTTAGTCTAAACTATAGTGTGTAGATGCTAATAGTTATAGCTACAGTTAGTCTAAACTATAGTTTGTAGATGCTAATAGTTATAGCTACAGTTAGGCTAAACTATAGTGTGTAGGGGCTAATAGGTATAGCTACAATTAGTCAAAACTATAGTGTGTAGGGGCTAATAGTTATAGCTACAATTAGTCTAATCTATAGTGTGTAGGGGCTAATAGTTATAGCTACAGTTAGTCTAAACTATAGTGTGTAGGGGCTAATAGTTATAGCTACGGTTAGTCTAAACCAGGGGTTCCCAAACTTTTCAACCCGCGACCCCCAAAATAACGGTGCCAGAGACTGGCGACCCCCACTATCCCCGGATGTGACTGAAAAAATAAAATGTGGGCACAGGCCATACGCACAAACACGGGCTTAACGACAACACAAAAGAACAGAGCAGCCTGTTATGATTTTACATATAGAAATTTACTGTTTGATAAAAGCAGAATACCTCAGTCAAAATAATATCTATGTAACATGAGTGCACAGTATTACTGTCATGTGCAAACTTAACTTTAACATTACTTTAATGGTTAATGGTATTAAAGCATCCGCTTTGTGATGTTTACTGTGGAGCCGTAACCTGACACCTGCAAATGATGCTATGTTAATCTGTCTTAATCACGTCAGGAAGAAAATCTGTAGTTTTATTTTAATTTTAACTACCATGTTTCATAATTTTTACAACTATGGCTGAATTTTTCTGTATTTTATTTTTTTTTAATTTATTAGATTTATATATATATAAAAAAGATTTATGGAAATCATTTCGCGACCCACCCCACGGTGTCCCGCGACCCCCCGGGGGGTCCCGACCCCCACTTTGGGAACCACTGGTCTAAACTATAGTGTGTAGGGGCTAATAGTTATAGCTACAGTTAGTCAAAACTATAGTGTGTAGGGGCTAATAGTTATAGCTACAGTTAGTCTAAACTATAGTGTGTAGAGGCTAATAGTTATAGCTACAGTTAGTCTAAACTATTGTGTGTAGGGGCTAATAGTTATAGCTACAGTTAGTCTAAACTATAGTGTGTAGGGGCTAATAGTTATAGCTACAGTTAGTCTAAACTATAGTGTGTAGGGGCTAATAGTTATAGCTACGGTTAGTCTAAACCATAGTGTGTAGGAGCTAATAGTTATAGCTACAGTTAGTCTAAACTATAGTGTGTAGGGGCTAATAGTTATAGCTACAGTTAGTCTAAACTATAGTGTGTAGATGCTAATATTTATAGCTACAGTTAGTTTAACTATAGTGTGTAGGGGCTAATAGTTATAGCTACTGTTAGTCTAAACTATAGTGTGTAGGGGCTAATAGTTATAGCTACAGTTAGTCTAAACTATAGTGTGTAGGGGCTAATAGTTATAGCTACAGTTAGTCTAAACTATAGTGTGTAGGGGCTAATAGTTATAGCTACAGTTAGTCTAAACTATAGTGTGTAGATGCTAATATTTATAGCTACAGTTAGTCTAAACTATAGTGTGTAGATGCTAATATTTATAGCTACAGTTAGTCTAAACTATAGTGTGTAGATGCTAATAGTTATAGCTACGGTTAGTCTAAACCATAGTGTGTAGGAGCTAATAGTTATAGCTACAGTTAGTCTAAACTATAGTGTGTAGGAGCTAATAGTTATAGCTACGGTTAGTCTAAACTATAGTGTGTAGGGGCTAATAGTTATAGCTACGGTTAGTCTAAACTATAGTGTGTAGAGGCTAATATTTATAGCTACAGTTAGTTTAACTATAGTGTGTAGATGCTAATAGTTATAGCTACAGTTAGTCTAAACTATAGTGTGTAGGGGCTAATAGTTATAGCTACAGTTAGTCTAAACTATAGTGTGTAGGGGCTAATAGTTATAGCTACAGTTAGTCTAAACTATAGTGTGTAGGGGCTAATAGTTATAGCTACAGTTAATTCAATTCAATTCAATTCAATTTTATTTGTATAGCGTCTGTTACAATGACAATTGTCTCTAGGCGCTTTACAGAGACCCAGAGCATGACCCCCGAGCAAATATCATTAACTAAGATTATAATATTAAATCCAATCAGTGATAATGGCAGGTAAAAAACTCCCACGTAGGGAGAAAAAAAACCTTAATGCCAAACAATGGCAAGGAAAAACTCCACTTTAAGAGGAAGAAACCTTGAGCAGGACCTGGCTCATATGGGGGGACCCTCCTGCCGAAGGCCAGCCGGGTAGAGAAAGAAAAGAGGGGAGACAGGACAGAGAGAGGATGGAGGACGGAGAGAAGATGGAGGACAGAAAGAGGAGAGCACACAAATGACTAAATACAATGGCCATATAAACATAAACAGATGGAGGTAGCAGCACTGGGATGAGATGGCCAGAGGACCAGGTCGCCGATCACCACGTCAGTCGGCACCCAAACACAAGTGGAGGTGAACCCCGGGATGGACAGAGGATGGAACTGCAAGTCAGCATGAAACCCAGGACACTCTGGCCTGCAAATACACAGAAAGAAAAAGGAGGCAAAACCAGCACAACAAACCAGAGGAAAGCAAAGAATATGGGGCACAGTTTCAGTAACAAGGTGCTCCCAAATAATTATGAGCTGGAGGAGGAGGAAGGGAGGAGGAAAGGGAAGACAAAGGAGAAAAAGCAGTGGAGACACCACTCAGCAGATCATGTTGGTGTCCCCCTGTAGCGTAGGCCTATAGCAGCATAACTATGACGAAGCTGTGATTAAGACGAGCTACTCTAGTCTGAGCTACTACAACTATAGTTATAACTATTAGCCCCTACACACTATAGATTAGACTAATTGTAGGCTTTACTAAACAGAAATGTTTTCAATTTAGTTTTAAAAGTGGAGGTGGTGTCAGCCTCCTTAACCCAAAATGGTAGCTGGTTCCATAAAAAAGGTGCCTGGTAGCAGAAGGCCCGTCCTCCAAATCTACTTTTAGATATTCTAGGAACGACGAGTAACCCTGCACTCTGAGAGCGGAGAGCTCTATTAGGAGCATAACGTGCTATCAAGTCTTGTAAATAGCATGGAGCTAGGCCATTAAGGGCTTTATATGCAAGAAGCAGAATTTTAAACTCAATTCGAAATTTCACGGGAAGCCAATGGAGGGAGGCTAACACGGGAGAGATGTGATCTCGCTTACGGGTTCCTGTCAGCACCCTCGCTGCTGCGTTCTGGATCAATTGAAGGCTATTCAGCGAGCTTTTCGGACATCCTGCTAACAACGCATTACAATAATCCAGTCTAGAACTGACAAAAGCGTGGATTAATTTTTCGGCATCACCCTGGGAGAGGATGCTCCTAATTTTGGCAATATTTCGGAGATGAAAAAAGGCAGTCTTGCAAACCTGATTAATATGCTGCTTAAATGACATATCCTGATCAAAAATGACTCCAAGGTTTTTCACAGCTGTGAAATAGCTGTGAGCTATAGTTAGTCTAAACTATAGTGTGTAGATGCTAATAGTTATAGCTACGGTTAGTCTACACTATAGTGTGTAGGGGCTAATAGTTATAGCTACGGTTAGTCTAAACTATAGTGTGTAGGGGCTAATAGTTCATAGCTACAGTTAGTCTAAACTATAGTGTGTAGGGGCTAATAGTTATAGCTACAGTTAGTCTAAACTATAGTGTGTAGGGGCTAATAGTTATAGCTACAGTTAGTCTAAACTATAGTGTGTAGATGCTAATAGTTATAGCTACAGTTAGTCTAAACTATAGTGTGTAGGGGTTAATAGTTATAACTACAGTTAGTCTAAACTATAGTGTGTAGGGGCTAATAGTTATAGCTACAGTTAGTCTAAACTATAGTGTTTAGGGGCTAATAGTTATAGCTACAGTTAGTCTAAACTATAGTGTGTAGGGGCTAATAGTTATAGCTACAGTTAGTCTAAACTATAGTGTGTAGGGGCTAATAGTTATAGCTACAGTTAGTCTAAACTATAGTGTGTAGGGGTTAATAGTTATATCTACAGTTAGTCTAAACTATAGTGTGTAGGGGCTAATAGTTATAGCTACAGTTAGTCTAAACTATAGTGTGTAGGGGCTAATAGTTATAGCTACAGTTAGTCTAAACTATAGTGTGTAGGGGCTAATAGTTATAGCTACAGTTAGTCTAAACTATAGTGTGTAGGGGCTAATAGTTATAGCTACAGTTAGTCTAAAGTTTAGACTAACTGTAGCTATAACTATTAGCCCCTACACACTATAGTTTATCCTCTAAACTATAGTGTGTAGGGGCTAATAGTTATAGCTACAGTTAGTGTAAACTATAGTGTGTAGGGGCTAATAGTTATAGCTACAGTTAGTCTAAACTATAGTGTGTAGGGGCTAATAGTTATAGCTACTGTTAGTCTTAATTATAGTGTGTAGGGGCTAATAGTTATAGCCATAGTTGTAGTAGCTCAGTAGCTCGTCATAGCTATGCTGCTATAGGCCTACGCTGCAGGGGGACACCAACATGATCTGCTGAGTGGTGTCTCCACTGCTTTTCTCCTTTTCCTTCCCTTTCCTCCTCCTTTCCTCCTCCCTTCCTCCTCCCTTCCTCCTCCTCCAGCTCATTACATAGTTAATTAGCAGCACCTCGTTTCTGTAACTGGGCTCCATTTTGTGCTGTTTTCCTCATTTTTTCTCTTTTCAGGTCAGAGTTTCCTGAGTTTCATGCTGACCTGCAGTTCCCTCCTCTGTCCATCCCAGCGTTTACCTCCACCTGTGTGTCTAGGTGTGTTCAGGGTGACGGTTGCCGTGGTGACCGGTGATCTAGTCCTCTGATCATCTCACCTCAGTGCTGCTACCTGCATCTGTTTATGTAGTCATTTCATTCAGTCATTTGTGTCTCTCCTCTCTCTGTCCTCCATCCTATCTCTGTCCTGTCTCTCCTCTTTCTGTCCTCCATCCTCTCTCTATCCTGCCTCTCCTCTCTCTGTCCCCCATCCTCTCTCTCTCCTGTCTCTCCTTTTTCTATCCTCCATCCTCTCTCTGTCCTACCTCTCCTCTCTCTGTTCTCCCTCCTCTCTCTGTCCTCCCTCCTCTCTCCGTCCTCCATCCTTTCTCTGTCCTCCGTCCTCTCTCTGTCCTCCATCCTCTCTCTGTCTTCCATCCTCTATCTGTCCTCCATCCTATCTCTGTCCTGTCTCTCCTCTTTCTGTCCTCCATCCTCTCTCTGTCCTGTCTCTCCTCTCTCTGTCCCCCATCTTCTCTCTGTCCTGTCTCTCCTCTTTCTATTCTCCATCATCTCTCTGTCTTGTCTCTCCTCTCTCTGTCCTCCATCCTCTCTCTATCCTGTCTCTCCTCTTTCTGTCCTCCATCCTCTTTCTGTCCTCCATCCTATCTCTATCATGTCTTTCCTCTCTCTGTCCTCCATCCTCTCTCTGTCCTGTCTCTCCTCTTTTTGTCCTCCATCCTCTCTCTATCATGTCTCTCCTCTTTCTGTCCTCCATCCTCTCTCTGTCCTCTGTCCATTCTCTGTCCTCCATCCTCTCTCTGTCCTCTGTCCTCACTCTGTCCTCCATCCTCTCTCTGTCCCCCATCCTATCTCTGTCCTGTCTCTCCTCTCTCTATCCTGTCTCTTCTCTCTCTGTCCTCCATCCTCTCTCTCTCCTCCATCCTCTCTCTGTCCTGTCTCTCCTCTTTCTTCTCTCTGCAGGGTACCAGCCTCTACTGGGTACCAGCCTCTGGTGGGTACCAGACTCTACTGGGTACCAGCCTCTGCTGGGTACCAGCCTCTGCTGGGTACCAGCCTCTACTGGGTACCAGCCTCTACTGGGTACCAGCCTCTGCTGGGTACCAGCCTCTGCTGGGTACCAGCCTCTACTGGGTACCAGCCTCTGCTGGGTACCAGCCTCTACTGGGTACCAGCCTCTGGTGGGTACCAGCCTCTGGTGGGTACCAGACTCTACTGGGTACCAGCCTCTACTGGGTACCAGCCACTGCTGGGCACCAGCCTCTGCAGGGTACCAGCCTCTGCTGGGTACCAGCCTCTACTGGGTACCAGCCTCTACTGGGTACCAGCCTCTACTGGGTACCAGCCTCTACTGGGTACCAGCCTCTACTGGGTACCAGCCACTGCTGGGTACCAGCCTCTGCTGGGCACCAGCCTCTGCAGGGTACCAGCCTCTGCTGGGTACCAGCCTCTGCTGGGTACCAGCCTCTGCTGGGCACCAGCCTCTACTGGGTACCAGCCTCTACTGGGTACCAGCCACTGCTGGGTACCAGCCTCTGCTGGGCACCAGCCTCTGCAGGGTACCAGCCTCTGCTGGGTACCAGCCTCTACTGGGTACCAGCCTCTACTGGGTACCAGCCTCTACTGGGTACCAGCCACTGCTGGGTACCAGCCTCTGCTGGGCACCAGCCTCTGCAGGGTACCAGCCTCCTGGGTACCAGCCTCTGCTGGGTACCAGCCTCTACTGGGTACCAGCCTCTACTGGGTACCAGCCACTGCTGGGTACCAGCCTCTGCTGGGCACCAGCCTCTGCAGGGTACCAGCCTCTGCTGGGTACCAGCCTCCGCTGGGTACCAGCCTCTACTGGGTACCAGCCTCTACTGGGTACCAGCCTCTACTGGGTACCAGCCACTGCTGGGTACCAGCCTCCGCTGGGTACCAGCCTCTACTGGGTACCAGCCTCTGCAGGGTACCAGCCTCTGCTAGGTACCAGCCTCCGCTGGGTACCAGCCTCTACTGGGTACCAGCCTCTACTGGGTACCAGGCTCTACTGGGTACCAGCCTCTACTGGGTACCAGACTCTACTGGGTACCAGCCACTGCTGGGTACCAGCCTCTGCTGGGTACCAGGCTCTACTGGGTACCAGCCTTTACTGGGTACCAGCCTCTACTGGGTACCAGCCTCTGCTAGGTACCAACTTCTGCTGGGCACCAGCCTCTGCTGGGTACCGGAGATTACACCCTAACCCTCTGCTCTAAACTAACAGTCACCACATCACAGAGAGAAGGACCAGAAACAGAGCTCGGACCCGACGGGAGCCCCACCTGTTTCTGGATGTGCTGGTGTCCCTCAGCAGGGATGTTGGCGGAGCTCCTGATGAGGCTGCGGGCGATGAAGCAGTAGTAAACCAATATGATGAGGAGGGGGATGATGTAGAAGACGAGGAAGGAGGCGGTGGAGTGGATCTTCGGATGCAGCCCCCCAGCCAGGGGGTACGGCGCACACGTCACGAACGTCTCATTGGTGTGGCTGGTGGTGAAGGTGTGCAGGTCGGAGAAGACAGCTTCAGGAATCGCCAGAGTCACAGAGAGCAGCCAGATCGCCCCGGCCCGTAAACTGGTACTGAGGGTGGCGCCGGACCGTTGGACGTCCAGAGGCTTGACGATGGCTCTGTACCTGAGGGAGGGAAAGAAACGGGTTTTTAAAGATCAAACTGAGCCTTTAAGACAGGGGTGTCGGACTCATTTTCACTGAGGGCCACATCAGCATCATGGTTGACAGCATGAATGTAACAAAATGCAATGTAAATCAAAAAAAAAAAAAAACTACACCTTAATATAAATGCTAAATAATGGTTTCTGTATGTATTATGTCATTATTACATTAAACTCAGAGTTTGTGGTTGTAAAAGTATCCATTACCTTGATTTTAGAAGCAGGCTAAATTTAGCATACTTAGCTCTCTGTTTGCTGTCAAAATGGCGACATAGATTAAACTCTTTCACGACTGACACACATAACACAAAAGTTATACTTTTGTGCATCAATTTTTCTTTTCTTGGACATGTTGGGGTTAGTTAGTAAAAGATTTTTCTTAAGTCCATCAGTTCTGAAAAATCGTCTTGCTCATAGCTGCTGTTATTGTTGTGGGTAACGAAATGCATGATGGGAGATGTAGTTTATCGTCAATATGTGCTTTAAAGTGGTGTAAGCTTATTTTAAGTTTTAAAATATTGGTTTAAAATTTAAGCCAATAATGTCCAAGCTCTCGAGGGCCACATAAAATGACGTGACGGGCCACATTTGGCCCATGGGCCTTGTGTTTGACACATGTGAAGGTGACTCTCTCTGTAGACTTTATTCAACGGAGGAGAATTATTCAAGTTTTGAATTAAAAGGAAAAAAGGAGGTGACATAAGAGGCTTGTTGAGTTGAATTACTGTAATCTGCTGTTAAATGTCCAGTCTCACTGGTGCGATAGTGAGCTGGTGGTGGCCTCTCAGCTGTCTGCTCCACTGACACTGATGCTCCATCTCTGACCGTAAGCATTGATTTTCCTCTGAAAGCTGTGAAGTGTCAAAAAAAATGCAGAAAGTACAAAAATGCTCCTGTCATTTCCACTAAAAGCAGCATCTATCTGTCCATCAAGACGATTATCTGATCTCACGTCTGCACGTGAAGCCAGATAATAATTAGATTTGTGGCTCCATCGCCGGCTGGTTCTTTACATAATATGCAAATATCAGAGCATGGCAGCCTTCATATTTTTCTTGTTTCCCATCACAGAGTCCAGACCCTCAGTTCTGCTCCTGTAGCACACAAGCAACTCATTTCACCTAAAAGGAACAATAATACTGCTGGAGCCTGATCTTTTCTTGACTCATATTGTCCAAACTGAATTGACGTTGCTTCATATTCTTAAAGAAATCTGT
The DNA here is from genome assembly GCA_018398805.1 of Hirundichthys speculiger. Lineage (NCBI taxonomy): Eukaryota > Metazoa > Chordata > Actinopteri > Beloniformes > Exocoetidae > Hirundichthys > Hirundichthys speculiger. Next base: position 104,192 of record JAGFBZ010000337.1, on the reverse strand, counting down.
TTTTCAGACTGTGATTGTTTCATTGTTGCACAGGAGGAAACAGGAAGTGAAGCAGCCTGAAGACACTCGGAGACACTTTTGTCTCTATTTCAAGCTCAGAAAAACATCTCGTCTTTGGTTGACTGGAAGTGTACAGAGACAAAACAAACATGTGATGAGGTGAAAAACAAACCTAAAATCACACAAGTTTTACAAGTAAACAGGAAAACAGAAATAAGATCAACTGAATAGAATCAAATACAGTTGCTGAATGACAGGCATTCATCTGTCCATCCTTACATCCATCCATTTATTCATCCACCCCTCCACCTATTTATCCATCCATCCAAATACATCCATTTATTCATCTATCCATCAATCCAACTTCCAACCATCTATCCATCCATCTATTTATCCATTCATCCATCATCCACCTATTCATCCATGCATCTATGCATCCATCCATCCATCCAAACCCATCCATTTATCCATCCATCCATCCATCCAACATCCCCTCACCTATTTATCCATTCATCCAAATACATCCATTTATTCATCTATCCATCCATCTAACTTCCATCTATCCATCAATCCAACTTCCAACCATCTATCCATCCATCTTTATCCATCAATTTAATCACCCATTCATTCATCTATTCATCCATCCATCCATCCATCCATCCATTTTTCCATCCATGGTGATGTTCAAATCCAGCTAATGTTATTTCAGGAGAACAGTTAAATTCTCGTTTAAGTGTGTGTAGGAGCCATGAATGTGTTAAGATGTATTTTGTAGGTGTATGACAGTTTAAATTTGAATAATGGTGTTTGTTATGTTTATGATATTATTTAGGTTTGTTGTGATCACGTGGAAGAGGGAAGTAGGTCAAATGGATATGGGCGTGGATGCTACGTTAATATAGGCACCTGCTCACCTGTGTGGCCAGAGAGAGACAGGGAGAGGGTGAGCAGGGTCGCCGTATTTTTTGTTGACCGCTATTTTCCTTTGATCACTGTGATTACTTTGATTATGAGTTTGTGCACGGTATCATAAGTTGATCGTTATTTTTCTTTAATAAAAGGTTAAATATATTTTTTCGTATCTCAGTGATTTTTCTGTTAAGCGCGTCAGACAAGGGAAAGGCCCGGCTTCAGCCTCTCAGCGACTCTTGTTTGGTGAAGTCGCTACATTTTTGTCAACAAAAAAAGGCATTAAAAGGAAACATCATCGGGCAGCGTAACGGATCAAAGTATCAAGAGGACAAAAAGAGGAAGTTGATTAAATCCAACAACCATCGGACATACGGAGGTAGGCGCTGGCTGTTAAACAGATTTGGAGCCGCTGGCAAAGCGAACTACAGCCAGGTAAGCTCACCTGTGGATGTGCGCATGAAGCTCTGTGTCAAAGGAAGAAATTCGGCTTGTATATAGACGGCTGTTCGTTCATTGGGAACAATGCCGCGATGGATGGAGGACTGAATTCTTCGGCGCACTGGCGTTATTTATTGCAATACATCCTGGTACTGAGTTGATCTCCGCTATAAATGTGTGAAACTTCGCTCTGTCGCTCCGATGTTGCTGCTGCTCTGCTGTTACGTGTGATGATGATTACTGGATGAATTTCCTTTTCTTCTGTGGATGCGATTTAAATGGACATAAATGCTGCTGTTGCAAGTTTTGAAGTCCGTGTGTTTAAAGGTGCAAACTAATAAATCAAAGGAATGTGTTTTAAAGGATCAAAAGGAGAAAAATCAAGTGAAATCAAAATACAAAAATGAGCGAAATAAATGCTGGTGTTGAAATGGAGTGTGGGAAAAGAGAAATTAAACTCACAGCCAAGGCCCTGGCAAATAAAATAGAAAAACTTCAGTATGAACGCAAAACCTTTGTGAATAAAATTAAAGGGCTCATACCTGAAATGAAAACGCTTATGAAAAGCAAAGGAAATGTCTCACATGTTCCACCTCACCTGGAGAATTTAATTCAACTTTGTGAAAATGCTATCACATCACATAATGTGTTGATTCCTCTACTGCCCGAGGACGAACAAAACAAACAAAATGAATGGTTTTCCAACATCATGAAATACAGTAACACTTTTGAAGAGGATGTTAAAAGGTGGCTGAGGGAATCTGAGGAGCCACAACAAAATAACAGCCTTGGACAATCAGATCCTGCTGCAGTCAGGGAAGAAGTGCTTCATTTTCCAACGGAGGATGAACATGAAGCACCAACTCAGGCTGTGTCCATAATCATGTCAGAGGACATGCAAGATAATATAAAACCAAGTGACAGTGTGTCAAATATGGGAAGCAAAAACTCTGTTACTGGAGGAAAGTCTTCTGTCTCTACTGCTTCTTCTGCACGTCTTAAAGCTGAGGCTGACTTGGCAGCTTTAATGGCAAGACGGAAACTACTGAAGGACAAACATGAACTGGAGGAGCAGGAGGAACAACTGAGGAGAAAGAAAGAGCAGTTAAAATTGGATGAAGACCTTGCAGCACACATGGCTAAATTAAATGTGTTACGATCTCACAGCATCTTAAGTGGAAAGAGTTCCTTATCCAAGCGATCTGATGGAATGAACTCTTACCTGGAGAAAGGAAAACCTAAAATAAAAACTCTCGATGCTAATGCAAATTCATTTATTCCACAAATGTCACTGAAACAAAAGGAAATCGAACATGATTATAAGGATCCAGGAGCAAGGCCTAAGGAGAAAACTACACCTCAGTTCATTCATTCTGAGTCTGTGTCACGCAATGAACCCAAACAACGTTCAGTGAATGACTGCGCTAATGAAAACACCCAAACTCAAAATGAAGGTTTATGGAATGCAGGATTTGAATCAAAAAATGAGGATCAAAACAATATGCTGGGAATTATGAGGAAGCAAAATGAAATAACTACGCTTTTGATACAACAGCAATGCCTCTCATCGTTGCCAAGGAGAGAGATCCCAATTTTTGATGGTGATCCATTAACATATCAAGCGTTTATTAAAGCTTTTGAGAATGGTGTGGAAAGAAACACACAGAGCTACAGTGATAGACTCTATTTCCTGGAGCAATACACTAGAGGTCACCTTAAGGAACTGGTTAGAAGCTGCCAGCATTTTAACCCAGAGAGGGGCTATGTCAACGCCAAAGCTCTTTTGAGGGAGCATTTCGGGAACGAGCAGAAAGTAGCCGCTGCTTATATGGAAAGGGCTCTTTCATGGCCTCCCATCAAAACAGAGGATGTCAAGGCTCTCCAGGATTACAGTCTTTTCCTTAGAGGCTGTTCTAATGCCATGGAAGGGGTGGGATATTTGCATGAGCTAGATCTGCCTGCCAATATGATCTCCATTATAAGGAAGTTGCCTTACAAATTCAGAGACAAGTGGAGAACCATGGCCTGTGAGCTGCAGGAGAGGCGCAATCAGAGACCTACCTTCAATGACATCACCAACTTTATCGAGAGACAAGTGAAGATCTTGACTGATCCAGTGTTTGGAAATATACAGGATGCTCCCCCAGTGACAATAAATAAAGGTGTAAACAAATTCAAGCAACAGCCTCGTTCTGGAATGAAAGGAACCAGCTTTGCCACCACTGTAGCTCCTGTAGAAGACAAAACTCGTTCTAGAACCAAAGAGAAGGAACAATTTCAAGCTACAAGGAGGACGTGTCTTTATTGCGGAGGAGGACACATATTGGGTTCGTGTCCCCAGTTGGAAAAAAGACCCCACAAGGAGAAGATAGGCTTCTTACGAGAAAAAGGTGTCTGTTTTGGCTGTTTGTGTATAGGACACATCAGCAAGGATTGCAGAAAACGGATTTCTTGTGTAAAGTGTGGTCTCTTACATCCAAATGTTCTTCATATTCCTCCAAAGGCAAAGTTAAAGGACTCTGATCAAGCAGAAGGGAAATTGGAAAAGGCAGTGGACAGCACATTGGTGTCAAGTGGTCTCACTGGGGCTGGTGATCATGACTGTAAACTTCCCATAGTTCCTTGTGCAAGTTAAGTCGAAGAAGGGCAGCCAAATTATTATCACCTATGCTTTCTTGGATCAAGGAAGTACAGCAGTATTCTGTACAGAGGTACTAATGCATAAGCTGGGCCTCACAGGAAAGAAGGCACGTATTCTCTTGCGAACTATGGGCCAAGAAAGGGTAGTGAGCAGCCATATTGTGTCAGGACTGGAGGTGGCTGGCTTAAATGGCGATCATTTCTGTGAGCTGCCCAAAACTTTCACACAGGAGTATATGCCCGTCCACAGTGGGAACATTCCAAGACAGAGGGATCTTGAGGGATGGCCACATTTGAAACATGTTCATTTGCCTGAGGTGGATGCAGGGATTGAGCTGCTGATTGGGACAAATGTTCCCAAGGCTTTGGAACCATTGCAAGTCATTCACAGTGTAAATGGTGGGCCCTATGCAATTAGGACAATGCTGGGCTGGACTGTAAATGGACCTCTAAATGGAGAAAGTGAGGAAGCAATGGATTGTGAGCAGCCAGAGTTAACGGTGAACAGAGTGTCAGTTGTGAATTTGGATGAACTTTGGCAGCAGCAGCAGTTCAAAGTGGATTTCCCTGAATGCAGTGTGGACGAGCAACCTGGAATGTCAAGAGAGGATCAGAAGTTTATGGACTTGGTTACAAACTCAGCAAAGAAAGTGAATGGCCATTACCAGATCAGGTTACCATTAAGGAATGAGGAACTCAACATGCCAAATAATAGGATAATTGTTGAGCATCGTGCCAAATACCTGAAGAGGAGGCTTCTGAAGGACTCATCATTTAATGCAGAATATACAGCCTTCATGAATGATCTGGTCGCCAAAGGTTATGCTGAAAAGGTGCCTGACGAGGAGTTGGAAAGCTGTGATGGTAAAGTTTGGTATATCCCCCATCATGGCGTCTATCATCCAACGAAGAGGAAAATCAGAGTCGTCTTTGACTGTGGAGCGAGTTTCCAAGGAACATCTCTTAATGCTCAGCTCCTACAAGGACCGGACCTGACCAGTTCATTGATTGGAGTGGTGACCAGGTTCAGGAAAGAACCAGTGGTGATCATGGCAGATGTTGAGTCCATGTTTCACCAGGTAAGGGTACCAGCTGAAGACGCTGATTTGTTGAGATTCCTCTGGTGGCCTGATGGGGATTTAAATCAAGAACCCAGTGACTTCAGGATGATGGTGCATCTCTTTGGGGCAACTTCGTCTCCTAGCTGTGCCAATTTTGCACTCAGGAAATGTGCAGAAGATAATAAGGAACAGTTCAGCCAAGAAGTGATTGATAAGGTCTTACATTGCTTCTATGTTGATGATTGTCTGGTGTCAGTGGCTTCAGAGGAGGAAGCTGTATCTCTCCATCATGATCTTGTCTCCATCTGCGCAAAGGGTGGTTTCAAGCTTAGGAAGTGGATAAGCAACAGACGTGAGGTTATGGTTGCAATACCTGAAAGTCACCGAGCCACAGACATGAAAGACTTGGACCTGGATCAGGATCAGCTACCAGTAGAGAGAGTGCTGGGTGTGGAATGGTGTATACAGTCAGACACTTTTAAGTTTAAGATCATTATCAAGGACCGACCACTCACCAGGAGAGGAATTCTCTCAACTGTCAGCTCCATCTATGATCCTCTTGGAATCCTGAGCCCTGTTGTGTTATCGGCTAAGAAAATCTTGAGGGATCTGTGTAGGAGATCGCTTGGCTGGGATGACATCATACCTGAACCAGTTGTCAAAGAGTGGACGATGTGGCTGCAGGAACTGTGCCGTCTAGAGGATTTTAACATCATGAGATGCCTGAAACCACTAAACTTTGGAGAGATGACCGCAACACAGCTTCACCATTTTTGTGATGCAAGTGAAGATGGCTACGGGGTAGTGACTTACCTGCTGTCACATAACAAAGACTCACAGGTACACAGTGCTTTTGTCATGGGAAAGGCTAGAGTGGCTTCACTTAAGTCTGTTACCATCCCTCGTATGGAGCTCATCGCTGCCACTATGGCGAGCCGCATTGATGTTCTGTGGAGGAAAGAGCTACATATGGATCTACAGGATTCTGTGTTTTGGACAGACAGTGCATCTGTGCTCAAATATATCAAGAATGAGACATCCAGGTTCAAAGTTTTTGTTGCTAACAGGGTCTCAGAGATTCTCAAGGTTGCACAGTCTTCTCAATGGAGGTATGTAGACACTGCAAGTAATCCAGCAGATGTGGCCTCTAGAGGCATGAAAGTGGATGCATTCCTCAAAAATCCGACATGGGTGTTAGGTCCACCTTTTCTCCGTCAACCTGAGTATATGTGGCCTGTTAATCCTGAGGATATTCAACAGCTTCCATCAGATGACCCAGAGGTCAAGAAAGCTGCTGCAGTGAATACTGTACAGGCCAGCGAGGAGGTTGATGCTTTGACTCGCATGATCAGTTATTTTTCATCTTGGACTGGTCTGAAAAGGTGTGTAGCTTGGACATTGAGATTCAAGAACTGGCTTTTGGCTTGCTGTCAGAAGAGGAAACAGTTGACCACCGAGCTTGCCCAGTCTGATTTGGATGTGTTACAACAAGGCTGTTCTGTGAAGAAGAATATGGACGTTTTCAAAAGGGAGAATTGTTCAAGTTGTCTGTCAGTGGAGGAGCTGGAGAAGGCCGAGCTGGAAATCATCAGGTTCTGCCAAAGGAAGAAATTTTCAGAGGAATTCTCCAGGCTACAACAAGGCAAAAGTGTTAAGGGCCATAGCCACATTTATAAACTCTGCCCACTGGTTGAAGATGGTGTTTTGAGAGTTGGTGGTTGGCTGAGCAGGTCTTCTATGCCTGCAGAGGCTAAACATCCCATAATACTGGCTAAAGATTTCCATATCTCAGACATTATTCTAAGGCATATTCACCGGGAAGTGGGACATGGTGGACGTAACCACATGCTAGCCAAACTGCGGGAGAAGTACTGGATCACTGGGGCTAGCACAGCCATAAGGAGAGCTCTGTCTAAGTGTGTCATCTGTCGGAGATTGAATGCTCAGCCAGTGTCCCAGCAGATGGCAGATCTACCTGCTGAAAGAGTGACTCCAGATGAGCCGCCTTTTACTCATGTTGGAGTAGACTATTTTGGACCATTTGAAGTGAAGAGCAGAAGGAGTGTTGTAAAGAGGTACGGTGTCATTTTACCTGTCTGGCCATACGGGCAATTCACATTGAAGTAGCACCTTCATTGGACACCGACTCTTTCATAAATGCACTCAGACGCTTTATAGCAAGACGAGGTCAAGTTCAGGAAATGCGCTCGGATAATGGGACAAACTTCGTCGGAGCAGAGCGTGAGTTGAGAACAGCGATTGAACAATGGAATCAGTCACAGATCAATAATACACTTCTTCAGAAAGGAATAAAATGGACCTTTAACCCCCCAGCTGGCTCACATCATGGAGGACCTTGGGAGAGGTTAATCCGGTCTGTGAGGAAAGTTCTCAATTCTACTTTGAATGTGCAGAATCTGGATGAAGAGGGCCTTCACACGGTTCTTTGTGAGGTGGAGTCTATCATCAACAGCAGGCCGATTACCAAAGCATCTACAGATCCGAACGACCTGGAAGCCTTGACGCCAAATCACCTGTTGCTGTTGAAGACCTTACCATCTTTACCACCAGGAGACTGCCAGGAGGCTGATGTGTATGCTCGCAGGCGATGGAAGCAAGTGCAATACATGTCAGATTTATTCTGGAAAAGGTGGGTCAAGGAATACTTACCACAACTGCAGGAGCGTCAGAGATGGTCCAGAGTGAAGCGCAACATAGTCCCTGGAGATATAGTGCTTATTGTGGACAACACAGCACCTCGAAACTCCTGGGTTATGGGAAAAGTTCTTCAAACCTTTCCAGATAGAAGAGGATTAGTGCGGCAGGTACGGATTAAAACAAAGAGCAGCTGCCTGGATCGTCCAATAACAAAGATCTGTCTACTTCAGGAGGCTGAAGATGGATGAGGCGCGGCTGCTGAGCATCGTGACACTTTGACCCCCAGCTTGACTTTGATTTGGACTGACAGACTTGCCACAGAATGATGGCTAAAATCCTTTTGACTGAGCCTGATTGTTGGCTTTAGGGACTTTTGACTTAAGAAGAAAGAAGACAGAAGACAGAAGACAATATATGTATTGTGGATTTTAAATATTTTTAATTGTTTCATGTCTCATTGATATGAATATGAGTAATTATTATGTGTGATGACCTAATAATTAGGGGCTGGAATGTAGGAGCCATGAATGTGTTAAGATGTATTTTGTAGGTGTATGACAGTTTAAATTTGAATAATGGTGTTTGTTATGTTTATGATATTATTTAGGTTTGTTGTGATCACGTGGAAGAGGGAAGTAGGTCAAATGGATATGGGCGTGGATGCTACGTTAATATAGGCACCTGCTCACCTGTGTGGCCAGAGAGAGACAGGGAGAGGGTGAGCAGGGTCGCCGTATTTTTTGTTGACCGCTATTTTCCTTTGATCACTGTGATTACTTTGATTATGAGTTTGTGCACGGTATCATAAGTTGATCGTTATTTTCTTTAATAAAAGGTTAAATATATTTTTTCGTATCTCAGTGATTTTTCTGTTAAGCGCGTCAGACAAGGGAAAGGCCCGGCTTCAGCCTCTCAGCGACTCTTGTTTGGTGAAGTCGCTACAGTGTGTGTGTGAACGTGTCCTTCACCTGTCCTTCACCTGTCCTCCTGACAGTCTGATCAAACAGATTTTATTGAATCTGTCCGACAGTGAAACACAGACGGACAGGACGGACAGGTGTGGTGTGGTCAGGTGAGCAGTCAGGTGAACAGGTTAACAGTTTCTAAGAAGATGTTGTTCTGACTTTCTGCCACCAGGTTCCAGCTGTCTCCCGTCTTGTTTTGTCCTCTGTAAACCTGTTCTTTATGAGTGATGAACTCCTCCCTGTGCTTTTCTGTTAGCTGATGTGCTCTTTGAACTCTTGTAAAAAAAAATTAAAAAAAATAGAAAAAGTCTTTTTTATGCCTCCTGGATTCTTTGATCTGCTTTTGGAAACTCAGTAACTTTGATGACTTTTCTTTTTCCATGTAACTGTTTAATTGTTTTCATGATTCGGGAGCTGGAAGCCTCCATCGTCTCTGCAGCTTCTGTCATTGTCAGTTCAGGTCTTCATGACTCGTTATTGAGACCAACAATTGGAGGAAAACCAGGTTTTCTCTTCATGAGATTTTAAATGCATAAAATAGAACCATAAGTACTTTCAAAACCAGCAAAAAGAACATCATCTCCTGCCTCCACTTCTTCAACCTGCTACAGGTGCTACAGGACCATATATGGTCTGTATACCTGGTATACCAGGTATACAGACCATATATGGTCCTGTATACCTGGTATACAGTTTCTTCCCAATAGCCGTCACCAAACTCAGCACAAGTTTGCACTAAAGAACATCAGTTCTTTAGTGCAAACAGATCATAGTTTTATATTAGCTTTAGTGTATATATTTCTCAAATTTCTCTATTCTACCTCATTTGACTTTTATTGTATTTTTTTCCCATGTCTATTTATTTATGTGTGCACTTTATGGTGAAGTTTTTTTTTTTTTTTTTTTATTTTTTTTAATCTCATTGTATCTTGTACAATGACAATAAAGGCATTCTATTCTATTCTGTTCTATTCTATTCTATGTGGGCATTTCTGCCTTTGGGCATGCACTCATGCTTTATATTAAAGCTGTTTTTAAAGTACAGTGGGTTTTTTATTGTTGTTGTTTTAATGTGAGTTTGTTGCTTTTTTTTTCTTTTTTTTAACAAATAGATATTTTCTCCATAAATTATCGATCCATTTTTTTTAATTAGTCAAGAATAAATTTGTGTTTTTAAGCGATAGTTTTTACACAAATGTGGATATTTAATGATTGTTTCTCCGTTAAGTTTATGTCTACAAGAAAGACGAGTTTATGCAACTTCATGATCACTTCCTTAACTTAAACATTATTTTGTCATAAAAGAGAATAACAGACCAAATATATTCAAGCGTGCTGTTGGTGAGCAGAAAGAGAAGCTGCATCCAGCAGAGCTTCAGCCACTTTAAACACACAGAGAAGATGTTTCTGGAGCTTCACATCACATCAGGACCATAAACTCCACCAGTCTGGTCAGGAAAGCTTTCGGGGATCAAGACCAGCCTCCACCAGTGTTCCCAGTGTTCAGAGACACAACCGTGACAAACAGAAGCCCAACAAGCAGGTCGTTCCAGTAAATACAGCCAGTCACGTTGAAGCTCTTATTCTGTTGACACCTTGTTATTTTTTTCATCCAACTCAAAGCTTCTTGTTACTACAGGTGTCTGAAAGATCTAAAAGCATCGTAGTTTGGAAGCACATTAGTTTCACCTCCACATGCAATAAAACCATTTTCTTTCTAATTCAGTAATTCTACATTGGTAACTTAAGAGCTAAACCATTTAATCGCTTGGTTAATTATTGGCCTTTAAAAAAAAAAAAACAGCATCAACCCCAAAAAAACAACAAAAGATTCACATTCACATTCATTCACCTCGAGATAATATGAGGACAAAATAAACCCCCAGATTGAACTATTGATTAGGATCCAATAACCAGGTTTCTCTTTTTTTCTTTTTGGACAATTAATTTGAATGTCATTAAAACTTAATGAAAGTGTCCAGACTGTTCTGTTGATGTGAAAAGCAACAACTATTAAAATAAATGTGGATACGCAGTCAGCACCACTAATTATTATAAAAACCATTTAAGATCTAATTTAGGATTTTTCATGAATATTGTTTTTTTTTTTTTTTTAGGGTCTCCGGATGTGTGATGTTGCCGTTCATCCATTCAAAGTTAAATCACCTCGATGTAATTTTGAAAACATCTAAGGAAATGTGTTGTTTTAAAGGGAAGTAAATGAGATAAAGGAGCTGTGCAGGTGAGCCTCATCTGCGCGTGGCGGGTACCGGTCAGCCGAGAGCGCGGTCAGCGTAAACACGGAGACTCCCACCGACGCCAGCTGGATGAACGGGATCAACTTGCACCCCACGCGCCCGAAGAGCCAGCGGTCCACCAGGTAGCGGCTGGCGTCCACCGGGGCGCAGGTGAGCAGCAGCAGCAGGTCCCCCAGAGCCAGGCTGGACAGGAACAGGTTCGGCACCGTTCTCATGGACTTCACCAGCAGACACGTCTTCATCAGAGTCACATTTCCGACGAGACCCACGACCGTGATGACCCCGTAGACCGCCGCGATCCCGACGCCCGGGAGCCAGACGCTGTACCGGGGCTCCTCCGTGCCCCGGTCCTGGAGCGCTCGGGACACATTGAAAAGCAGAACCCCGCTGTCCTCCGGATCCGGGATAGACCGGTCCTCCAGGGACATGGCGGCTGGATGAGAGCGGAGTCTGATGCGCCCTGGCGCGGTTTCTGGCTGCTTTATAGACTGTGCGCTTTCCTGCATGCGCGCGCGTCATTTCTTGACCACGGAAGCTGAAATGACGAATCAGGATTGTATCTGTGAGGAGAACTGATGAGACTCATGGTCCTCTAACACAGAGGCGTCAAACACAAGGCCTGCGGGCCAAATGTGGCCCGCCACGTCATTGTATGTGGCCCTCGAGAGCTTGTGCATTATTGGCTTACATTTTAAACCAATATTTTAAGACTTAAAATAAGCTTACACCGCTTTAAAGCGCATATTGACAAAAAACTGCATCTCCCATCATGCATTTCATCGTTACCCACAAGATAACAGCATATAACCATGAGCAAGACATCAAGAAGATTTTCAGAACTGACGAACTTAAGAAAAACCTTCACAAACTAACCCCAACGTGTCCAAGAAAAGAAAAATTGATGCAGAAAGAAGGCAGATTCATGAATACAAGTTTGTACCTCAAACTTGTCTTTTGTGTTATGAGGCGGTGTCAGTCGTGAAAGAGTATAATCTCCGTCGGCGTTTTGACAGCAAACACGGAGCTAAGTATGCTAAATTTAGCCTGCAAGAAAAACAAAGAACTGCTTCTGCTTCTAACCATCACCTGTGCGAGAGCAGGTTTACAACCACAAACCCAGAGTTTAATATAATAATGAGTTAAAGGTGGGGTAGGTGTTGTTTTTTTGCAACGCTTTTTACAATATTGCCTGAAAACCTTTTCACATTCCCATTGCACCCACTGAAATAAAATGTTTGCAAAAAAACTAAAAGTTTTGGTCCGGTCTAGAGGGTATAATCAGAGAATAACTCTGACCAATCAAAATAGTGATCATTACTATTTTGATTGGCTGCATAATACGTCCATCAAATATCAATGCACTCCCACGCCTCCCTCCCTCCCTGCGGTTCATGTAGTCATGAATCTTGTGAAGGCGTGGTTTCGAGGGGTGAGCTGAAGAGGAGGAGGTGGAGACTTTGGGAGGAGGGAGGGAGTGTATTTTCAAAATCTCACTTGAGTTGGTTTGCTGGAACCGTTTTTCAAACAACACCTACCCCACCTTTAAAGCCACTTAAATACATAATAAATACAGAAACCGTTATTTAACAGGGTGTAGTTTAATATATTTTGATTTACATTGCATTTTGTTACGTTCATGCTGTCAATCTGGCCCTTGGAGGGCAGCCATGATGCTGATGTGGCCCTCAGTGGAAATGAGTCTGACACCCCTGATCTAATATGTCAGTTTACCTGGAGGCTCAGTGGGTTCAAGCTGAACTGGATTCAATTCAACTCAAAGTTTAAAAATGCACAAATGTGATTTTGAGGTAGTTTGGAGTATAACACAATGACCATTTAGAAGAGACAAATATTTAGAGTGCCCAATATTTGTTCAGTGACGGAAATAATTTTTATTCACATTGAGAAAGAAGTCTGTGGATATTCTCATTTATCCAGGTAAATTCCATTCTCGCAACAATTGAATCATAGAATCAGAATCTTTATTGCCAGGTACGATTTTACACATACAAGGAATTTGTTGTGGTGATGATGTTGCATGCCATTAAGGGAAAAAATATAACAAACAATGTAAACTAAAAATATTGCAATATGAATATATATACTGGACTTAGATTTGTCAGGTGGGGAAACGTCTTCTAGACAAATCTAAGTCCAGTTGCCTATGATTCAATTGTTGCGAGAATTTTATTCACTTTTTCTCTTAATCTGACCTCATGAATCTTCTTTACGTAATATGTTAAGACAGTTGTGGCAAAACGAACTGAGAACATGGACTCCTCCTGAAGAGGATCATTTTACTGATTTTTTGATACTTTCATCCTTAATTTGACACCAATAACATGTTTCAAAAGTGAAGATCATGTCACGTCTTTATTTGTAAAATGGTACCAAAGCTTGTTGAAGAAGAAAACATCTTTTATGCTTTGTTCAGGAATTCATCTGCTCAACTGTTTGGGGACATCTTTGTCAATTTTAATATCAATCAATCAATCAATCAACTTTTATTTGTAGAGCCCTTTACAACACACAAGGTGACCAAAGTGCTTTCCATTAAAATCCACATTAAAACAAAACAATTTAAAGGTGGGTTAGGTGTTGTTTTTTTGCAGCACTTTTTACAATATTGCCCGAAAACCTTTTCACATTCACATTGCACCCACTGAAATAAAATGTTTGCAAAAAAAACGAAACGTTTTGGTCCGGTCTAGAGGGTGTAATTAGAGAAAAACTCTGACCAGTCAAAATAGTGATCATTACTATTTTGATTGGCTGCATAATACGTCCATCAAATATCAATGCACTCCCACCCACCCCTCCCTCCCTCCCTGCGGTTCATGTAGTCATGAATCGTGTGAAGGCGTGGTTTCGAGGGGTGAGCTGAAGAGGAGGAGGCGGAGCCTTTGGGAGGAGGGAGGGAGTGTATATTTTCAAAATCTCACTTGAGTTGGATTGCTGGAACCGTTTTTTCAAAGAACACCTACCCCACCTTTAAATTCGACATAACAATACAATTAAAAAAAAATTAAAAATATTTCACATCATGACTGTGTATTCAAAGCCAGTCTAAATAAATAAGTTTTAAGCCTGGATTCAAAAAGCCCAAAGTCAGTGATGGTGGACATTTCTGGGGGCAGCTTATTCCAGAGTCTGGGTCCAGAAGACCGGATCACCCCAGAGTTTAGTCCTGGTTCTGGGGACTTCCAGCAGGAGCTGGTTTGAGGACCGTAAGGCTCTAGTAGGGTTCTGAACATGCACTTGTTCACATAAATAAGGAGGGGCAAGCCCACTGAGGGCTTTAAAAACAAATATTAACATTTTAAAATCAATTCTGACAGAAACAGGAAGCCAGTGAAGAGCAAATAAAACTGGGGTGATGTGTTCCTGACGTCAGTGTTGGTTAAAAAGTGAGCAACGGCCTTCTGGACAAGCTGAAGACGGCTATGTAAAGACTTGGAGACACCAACATACAGCATTACAATGATCAATTCTGGAGCTTATAAAAGCATGAATGGTTTTTTCCCAGTCTGGATGATTTAAAAATGGTTTTACTTTTATTAAAACCCGTAACTGATATAAACTGGCCCTGACCACGCTGTATATTTGCTTGTTGAACTTTAAGCTGCTATCAAAAATAACTCCAAGATTCCTCACAGAAGATTTCACTTTAAACGATAGATCACCAGAGTGTGCTAAATCACCAAAGAAAATACACTCTGTTTTATCTTCATTTATTTATTTTTCAGAAAAATATAACATAATAAAAAAATCAAGAAAAATTGCGGAAGCATCCCAGGATGTTGTGCTCGTTCTCTCATGGCGCAGAAATGTTGTGAGCCAGCCTGGCCCCTTTAAGAAGGTGGCCTTATGGGTAATGGTGTGGCCTTATGGGTAATGTAGTGTGTGTGTCGTGGGACGGCAGAAAGAAAACGGGGTTAGATGTAAAGTGTAGTGAGCATCAACAGCAGCCCAGCGTGTATAGATTTACATTCTCTGTTAACCGACAGGAGCCCAACAATACAACCTGTGTGATGTTACAAGTTCCTGTAGTGACAGAATAAAGTTCCGGTTCCATGCAGAGAAAACTGGACTGTTTCTTTTGTTGTTGTTGTTGTTTGCATGTTATGAGCCAAAAATAATAGCTAATTAAAAATTAGCTAATTAATCATTATTTTCAAAAATGATTAATTCTTTTTGCATCATTTAGACTTTACCATTTGTAATTGAGAGCAAAAATAAAAATGCCTACGTGTCTTAACAGTCATGATTACAGTGTAACATCATTTGACATACTACGTCTTAGGCGCCGTAATCTTATTGTTTTATGCTTTATTACAAGGCAGCTGGTCATTTTTCATCATTAAGCTCTCAATTTTATTCTAAGAAAAATGTTATTCTAACTTTATCTGTTTTCTTTCTATTTTTTTCATATATATTCTAGGTCTGGGCAACAATTAAAATTTTTAATCGCGATTAATCGCATGATTTCCCTGATTAATTATGATTAATCGCATTGTATACACAAAATCAAATAATGAATTCAAAAGTAGTGTAAATGTCACTTTTATTTAAATGTTCTGCTGCCATATGAACTAAAGTGCCATAACATTTGTTGTTCAAACACTTTTAACATCAGCACTTGTCAGTAACACATATTTAGTGTAAATCTCATCTTAAAAAATGTAAAATAAAATAAAGCTTATTGCCACTCCCAGGGAATTAATGTCATCCTGTTTTTATTTAAAAAAAAAAAAGTCTACAAACAAAATCCAACAAAATGATTGTGTCTCAGCTCAATCAGAACATTAAAACAGGTCATTTCTGAGGTAACAGCAGAAACTTTTAACGGGGAGTTCAACTTGTCAGTTGTTACAAATAACCTTGTTTCTGTTTAATCCTCTGTCTGGGAGAACTTTAAAATGAAAATGTCCATGTTAAAGTTCAGTAACTTTATCAATCTGTGTATCATTCATTCTTTCCATTTTCAATTGTCAATCAATATTCCAAAAAATTAAAAAGTGACATTTTATTACGTTTTCATTTTTTTATTCTAACACAAAAAACAAAAAAATGCTTGGTTTTTTTTTTTTTTATATTTCAATTTTATACTTGGATCAAAAATACAAAATGAAAAAACGGTCACAGGACTGAATTTGTTTTTAATATTTAATTGTCCGGTTTACGTGACCCTGAAATGGCTTTGTGTACGTCATATACTATAATATTTGCGATATTGTGTAAATCTGAATGAAAACTCAGCTCATATATAGATGAACCAAAGCCTCTCCAGCTCTGCGTCTGACATCAGATCATGATGAGCTCAGAATCTCCTGATGTTCATTTCCATCATTGCAGGACACCCAGGACGATATTTTAATCTAGAAGTAATATTCTTAAAAATGGGAGTTGTTTTATAATTGAGGACGAGACTTTCTGTTGTCATTACACATCTGTGCCACTAGATGGAGCCGCACTGCAGTAACCAGCTAGAGAACAGCAGGACAGTGAACACATGGAGCAGATCTGATGCAACATGGAGGAATGACGCCATCGTCTTGAACAAAGGGGTTTGAAAGTTTTGTTGCAGTCTAGATTTTTATTTTCAGACAGAATTGTTAATATTTCTACCTGAGTTGCTACCTGAACTGTAAAGTTCACAGATTTTTACCGTTCTCCATGTCTGTTTTAGCTTTTCCTTGTTTACCTGCCAATTATCTTCCGGTTCTGCAACAGCCAGTAACAGACTTTTCAAAAACAAAAGCATGTGAGCAGCATGTGTTAACACACGATAAAATAAATGTTGACGTTAATAAATCAATGCGTTAACGCGATAATAATGCATTAACTTGCCCAGCCCTAATTCTTATCCAACTGTCATTCCTTTTTTTTAAATAAATACCAGTTTTCCCTCTAACTTCATGCACCATCCAGTCTTTGTCATGAAGTGTCACCAGGATTAACAGGATCATCTCAGTTTCTTTTCTTTGCAACGAGCTGGAAGGAAAACAAAGCTTTTGAAGTGTCTTCATTGAAACTAAGAACTCATTGCCGGTTTGTTTTTCAGGTGTCGCTGAAAGATAAAGTGATGCTTCATGTCATCTTCCTCATCGTGGGAAAGAAGGTCAGCCCTTTCAAACTTTTCCTGTCCTTCTCTCATCTGCTCTCAACTTTTCCCCCAAACAGCGTGGATGGCCCAGTATCTCACTCTGGAGACACACGGGTTTTATTTTCAGCATCAGATGGGACCACGTCAGCCCCAAATCATTTTCTCATATAAATGCAAATTGAGTTTTCTTATATCGCTGCAGCAGATAAAAGAGACGAAAATGCACGTCTCTGAGCGTGACGTTAACCATTTTAATTTTCCAGACTTTTCTGTTGTCAGTATCTAAATTGCCTAATGTGTTTTCAAAGAACAAAATGCCTGCAGCATTGGCTAAATCCCAGTAACGTTTTACCCTCAAACTGAACACGAGTCTGAGGGAACATGAGCTGATTTTTTTTTTTACTTATGAACTCACAAACAGGAGCGTGCTCCAGAAACTCTAACCCTAACCCTTAATCCTTAAACCTTAACCCTTAACCCTAAACCTTAACCCTAACCCTGAACCTTAACCCTAACCCTTAACCCTTAACCCTTAAACCTAACCCTAACCCCAACCGTAACCCTAACCCTTAACCCTAACCCTGAACCTTAACCCTAACCCTTAACCCTTAAACCTAACCCTAAACCTAACCGAACCTAACCTAACCCTAACCCTAACCCTAACCCTAACCCCTAACCCTTAACCCTTAACCCTAACCCTTAACCCTAACCCTTAATCCTTAACCCTAACCCTTAACCCTAACCCTGAACCTTAACCCTAACCCTTAACCCTTAAACCTAACCCTAACCCCAACCGTAACCCTAACCCTAAACCCTAACCCTAAACCCTAAACCCTAACCCTTAACCCTAACCCTAAACCCTAACCCTTAACCCTAACCCTAACCCTTAACCCTTAACCCTAACCCTTAACCCTTAACCCTTATGCCTAACCCTAACCCCAACCTTAACCCTAACCCTTAACCCTTAACCCTAACCCTAATTCAATAACCAACATTATTTGCAGATTAGCGGCACGGCCATGGGCCAGAGGTTTGCCCCCTCCTACGCAAACATTTATATGAGCGAGTGGGAAAGGGAGGCCCTTCAGAAATGTTCATTAAAACCCCTAATCTACCTCCGTTATCTGGACGACATTTTTGGTATTTGGCTACATTCCCTCCAACAGTTTTCCGTTTTTATAGATACTCTTAATAATCACCATTCATTAATCAAAGTCAAATATACAATCGACCCGGTCCAAATTCACTTCCTTGACACGACAGTTTCTCTTCAGGCCTTACACGCCTCCACCTCAAAATCAATAAAAACTAAAGTCTACTTCAAACCCACTGACACTCCCGCCCTCCTCCATAAAGCCAGCTATCATCCAAAACACACATTCAAAGGCATAATAAAATCTCAAATTATTCGTGTTTATCGCATTAGTTCAGACATTACAGATTTTCATCAGGCCACATCCACACTATTCACAGCTCTCCGCAATAGAGGATATTCCAAACGTTTTCTCAGATATATCAAAAACACTACATTGGCCTCCCTTCTCCCCACTCGCTCTCCTACCTTTAATCAAGATCTTTCACCTACCTCACCTTCCCTCCCTTCCTTTTCAGTATATTCTCCAGCCCAGGTCTCTAGATCTTCCTCACTAGACCCCTGTCCAGTTCCCCATCCTGACCCTTCTCTCAACCCCAGCCCCTCCCCATCAACCTCCCCCACCCTTCCTAACCCTAACCCTAACCTTAACCCTGATCCTAACCCTAACCTTAACCCTGACCCTTCTCTCAACCCCAGCCCCTCCCCATCAACCTCCCCCACCCTTCCTAACCCTAACCCTAACCTTAACCCTAACCCTTAACCCTAACCCCTAACCCTTAACCCTAACCCTTCTCTCAACCCCAGCCCCTCCCCATCTCTACCTCCCCCACCCTTCCTAACCCTAACCCTAACCTTAACCCTAACCCTAACCTTAACCCTGACCCTTCTCTCAACCCCAGCCCCTCCCCATCAACCTCCCCCACCCTTCCTAACCCTAACCCTAACCTTAACCCTAACCCTAACCTTAACCCTGACCCTTCTCTCAACCCCAGCCCCTCCCCATCAACCTCCCCCACCCTTCCTAACCCTAACCTTAACCCTGACCCTTCTCTCAACCCCAGCCCCTCCCCCACCCTTCCTAACCCTAACCCTAACCTTAACCCTAACCCTAACCTTAACCCTGACCCTTCTCTCAACCCCAGCCCCTCCCCATCTACCTCCCCCACCCTTCCTAACCCTAACCCTAACCTTAACCCTGACCCTTCTCTCAACCCCAGCCCCTCCCCATCAACCTCCCCCACCCTTCCTAACCCTAACCCTAACCCTAACCCTAACCTTAACCCTGACCCTTCTCTCAACCCCAGCCCCTCCCCATCAACCTCCCCCACCCTTCCTGACCCTAACCCTAACCTTAACCCTGACCCTTCTCTCAACCCCAGCCCCTCCCCATCAACCTCCCCCACCCTTCCTAACCCTAACCCTAACCTTAACCCTGACCCTTCTCTCAACCCCAGCCCCTCCCCATCAACCTCCCCCACCCTTCCTAACCCTAACCTTAACCCTGACCCTTTCTCTCAACCCCAGCCCCTCCCCATCAACCTCCCCCACCCTTCCTAACCCTAACCCTAACCTTAACCCTGACCCTTCTCTCAACCCCAGCCCCTCCCCATCAACCTCCCCCACCCTTCCTAACCCTAACCTTAACCCTGACCCTTCTCTCAACCCCAGCCCCTCCCCATCAACCTCCCCCACCCTTCCTAACCCTAACCCTAACCTTAACCCTGACCCTTCTCTCAACCCCAGCCCCTCCCCATCAACCTCCCCCACCCTTCCTGACCCCTCTCCCCCTACCTGTCCTTCACCACCCTCTTCTAACCCAACCCCCTCACCCCTCTGTACATCTCTCCTTAACCCTACTCCCTTACCCCCTCCCCTACCCCTCCTCCCTAAATCCTAACCCTCCCTCCTTCCCTCCTCCCCCATCTCTCCCACCCCTTCCCCATCTCTACTCCCTAACCCTAACCCTACCCTCTTACCCCCTCCCCTCATCTCCACTCCTGAACCCTAAACCAACCCCTCCTCTCCCCTACAGTCACTTCTATAAAACAAAGAAATTAATTTACAATCCTTACACAAAAAATAAATATCCCATCTTAGGTTCCTCATCTATTCAGACCACCAATATAGTCTATGCCATTACCTGTAATCTATGCAATAAAATTTATATTGGAGAAACTAGACATTCTATTTATACACGACATTCACAACACTTATATAACATTGGGAAGGGTCGTCTGAACACCTACTTGGTACAACATTTTCAGTTGCAACAACTTCAACTTGAAAAAGACGCAAAAAGTCATGAAAAACCTAATATAATCCGTTCTCTTAACTTCAGAAAATTTGTCTGGTGGGCATTTCAACTAATATGCATGCGCGTGTCATCTGACGTCACGCGCCTTTTTGCTCTCTGGAAAATCGATTTGACCGCCATGTTCTTCCCACCGCGCCGAGCTGTCCAAGTAAGTACATTTTAAAATATTTTTTCAAAGTTAGTTTAACAGGAGGTAATGAGCATTTGTCTTCTCTGTCTGAGATGGTGCGCCAACAGAACTCTTGACGAATATTTCATGTTTAGTTTGTTTCGAGAAATACGTTAGCATTTTAGCTGGCTGTCCTTTTGACTGAAAATCAGCTCGGCTAATACTGAGGTGATGAAAGTGCTTTATTTAGATACAGTACGAAAATGTATTTAAACTTAAAAATATGGATATATTGTCAATTGATTAAAGAAATGTGATTATGACTGATATAGTGAACAATAGAAATTGAACAATGAACTGTTAGGATTAATATTGTAAAAAGGGCCCTAAAGTCTCACATTAAGCGTGACAGTCACGTATTAAGGTCTCTAGTCACGCACTCCCCCTACACATTGAATTTGTCACGCTGAAGATGCGAGAAAAAAATAATATATAAAAAACAAGTTCTGTGGCGAATTACATGAACTAAATGGATATCAACCCCTTTATCCTTACATAAAAGCAGGAAAACTGATGGTGACGCCAAAGGTTTTCTTGCTTAACTAAGGTATTGTTGTATTATATTACTTTTAATTGAGTGTTCCTCTCCTTCCCCTAAAAAGTCATATGCAATATGTCCATAAATGTAAAAACGATAAAGAAATAGAACCAAGATAGCAAACGGCAATGAAATCACTCGTATCTCGCTAATGGAGGTAGATCTTATTGTTTTTAGAGTGCAGTAACTTGTGTATGAATGTCTGTTAATTCTTTCTTGTGTTCTTTTTATTTCCATCTCCAGAGAAGTCCTGAGGTTCTCTCCCTCACAGGAAGATGCTTTTGCGTGTCATAATTTCACCACAGGACATCAGAAAGCTTCGCTTGGATTCTGTTCCAGATTCAGTGGATGGTCTGAAAATGGTGTTGAAGAAAAAATTGCAGTTACACTGTTCATTTGACCTTCAGTATGAAGATGAGGACTTCAAAGACTTCTGCAACCTCACATGTCTTGAGGAGTCTACCAAAGGAGAAGGTTACTTTGAAAGTGATAATCTGCTCTGTTGCTTTAGACTCAAGTATTGACACTTTAAGTTCTAGTTCACCATCATCTCCAGCAACATCCTCTTCATTGAGCAGCCATACAGAGTGCTTTGTAGATCGTCGTTCACAACAATGGCCCACTCAATTTCCCATTCCCACCTTCTCATATGATGTTGGGCTGAGGCTCAGGCAGAGTAATGACGCTTTCAGAGAAAGTGGAGCACATCTATCCATCTCAAGAGACATCAAATCTGAGATACTGCTCAAGCTTGCTGAAACAATATATTCATTCATGACTTACCCTACTCTTGAACAGTTTGGGTTTGTAGCAAAGGCACTTATTGAAAAACACCCTTGCCTTACAGAACCTGGTTCCACATCTGGGTGGTATGGGTGGAAACACAGTTTAAAGTTTAAGATGGGTAACTACAGGCAGAAATTGAGAGGAGTAAGCTGTCGTGAACTGGAGGTTAATTCTGAGAAAAGAGGTGCTGGGGACATGCGAGGAAAGAGAAACAAGGTAAAGAAACCCAGAAGGTCTGAGACAAACTTTCTTCCAGATATTCCCCAGGGAAGAGACAGTAGAAGTCTTGAAGAAGACAGAGAAAAGATGGTCCTGGAAATGAGAAAAGCAAGTCCAAATCTGGCTTATATCGATGAGGCAATGAATGCCACTTATGCACTGAGAAGACAGGAGATTGTTGAAGAGGAGCCACCTGTGGCTGAAATGAGAGTCAGATGGCCAGCCCTTTTTACTGAAAGACAGGTAAAAAGTGTACAGTTTTGTAGTGTTATATAAATATGTTGTGATCTTTAGTTTCACACTATGTGCCTAAATAATCAGGGTTCTCACGCATCCTGGAAAACCTGGAAAATGATTGACCAATTTTCCAGTCATGGAAAACATGGAAAATGAGAAAAATGCCAAATGTCCTGGAAACCGTTAAGTTATCCTGGAAAATTATTCATCCTCCCCGTCTTGTGAGCGAATGCAAACGTGTTAAAAGTTATGCGCATAAATGTCTGTCATCAACACTGAGGCACAGCGCTTCTCTAGCTGGCGCAGTACCCCACGTGAAGCTACCAATCAATCAAATCAATCAATCAAACACTGATACAGTGTATGACGTGATTACCTGTCTCTGTAGCGGCTGAAAATGTTCTGGAAAACGTCCTGGAAAATAATATCAAGGAAAGAGTGGGAACCCTGATCATTTTCATGGCTTTCTTCTTTTATTGCATGTTCAATTGTGAAGTTAACAATTTTTCTGTAGGCATGTGCAGTGCCACTTATATCTGAGCAGCTTCATGAAATGTGAAAATGTAAATACTGTTAACTTGAACTAAAAGTCTGTAATGTTACTTGTCCACATAGATCGTCAAGGAATTCACCAGACTCATGTCGATGGACATCAATAAGTTCTATGAGGGCCTGGACAGACATTTGCATAAACTCCTTCAGTTATTCCGCTCAAAGCGCTTTGAGGGAGTACAAGCAATGACATCCTTAATGGAGAGTCTGGACAAGGATGTAAGTGCATATTTGTTGTTTTTGGTTCATATTAACTGTGCAACCCCACTGAAGAGAGGGACCAGGACTTAGACACTTTAATACAGACTGAATGAATGATAATAGTGTCGTGGCAAGAAAGAACAAATTCACATGTATGTATCAAATGGAGACCAACCAACATGTACGCATTTTGACCTCCTGGTACGCTTGTATAATTCCATATTCCATATTCCATATTCAGCTAAAACAATATGCATATTGTTTTAGCTGGCATTCCACTAATTTCAGTTGTCACTAGGTTGTTACTGAAGGTGAAAACCACAAATATTTCTTGACACATATCAGGGTTCACCGATATCCCTCATTGTGTCCAGGCTGCCTCAGCAAGTCTGGCTGCAGACCTCCACTGTCAGGCCAGTGGAGGTCTGCAGCCACAGTCCTTTCAGATGCCTCATGACACATTGACTGTATTTAATTGACAATGACATCAGCCACCAAAGGGCAGCAGGTGACAGTGACAAGGTTAGAGTTTAAGTAAGCTCTCCCTTAAACTGTTAATTTAGTTCCTTTTTTTCAGGGTTGACAAAATCAGGGTTCTGTCAGCAAAGGCATTTACATCTCATGTTTTTACAGGCATCAAACCAAAGGAAGAGAGCAGCAGTTTTGCAGGGACTACCATGGTACATGAGGGAAAATCCTTCTACACTGATAAAGAAGTGTGAGGTCAGCAGAAAGATTTTTTCATGATGATGATAATGATACAAAAACGAGTACATAATGTGAAGAGTTGTATATTTTTAAGCACCCTCTGTGTCTATGCACTGTATGTCAAACATGTTTAAAGCACAGGAACCTTTTTTTTGTTTTATTTTTACATGAAGCCAACAGATTCTGAGGACCACACCATCAAAGGGATGGTGATTGGCATCCTTTTGGTCGTTGAAGATGTAAAGGAGCCCCTTCCAGTTTCCTACAACAATGTTGCCATCGTTGTCGAGGAAAAGATCATCATGCATCATCTGGGTGATGTACCCAATGCTTTTGTGAATCTGATGGGTCTGCTGTATATGCTGAACCTTAACTATCCAAAAGACTTGAAATATACTTTTGAGGTGATTCAGCGCCTGTTCATGGGAGTTGATTCTGAGATGTGCACTTCCAGGGTCCACTCTCTAAAAAATAGATTGCTCATTTAGAGCGACGGCTTAGGAGGATTAATCTGCATTTGGCCCACAGGAAGCGTTCTTATTTTTTTTTATGTCTATTACATTCAGGGGCGCCGCTAGGGATTTTGGGCCCCATGAAAAGAATCTTTACAGGGCCCCCCAACACAGCGGCGAAATTTGTTGATGCTATTTTTGATCATCATTAGGGGCCTCTCCGGGCCCCCCTCAATCATGGGCCCCTATAATCCGTATCCTTTACCCCCCCTTTTCGGCGCCCCAGATTACATTACTTAGAGAAGAAATGATTTGCCCTTCTGTGGGTCACACCACTTTGTGTTCATGTTTAGACTTATCATTATTCTGTTTGGAGGACTATTAATGTCTGTTATTTCATAGAAAGTGGACATTTTATTTTATGCATGTCTGCCATTTCATGCAGCAGTGAAGATTCACTCTTTTCTAAACCTCAGAGGGAGGATGCTTTTCTTTTTCTGTTTGGGACAGTTTGTGAGTAGACCCAGACACATGTGTTAGAGGCTATTTTTGTTTCCACATCGCATCGCTTGTATGATGTTACATCTATTGGCACTGAGTTATTTAAATGTTATTTATGGTTGGAGCCTGTTTAGATTTAAATAAAGTTTCTTACTGAAATGACTTGATGTGTTTATTTAAATTTGAGTTGGCTAGATTTAATGTGGATCATTTTTGTAGATGTTAGTTTTCATACTGTGCTAACTTGGTAAAATGAGTACAACCAACTTTAAAAAAAAAAAATTCTTAAGTAATGTTTTCCAGTCCACATTAGTTGATACAGAAAGTTCAGTCAACAAACTACATGTTGTATGAATTATCTATTTCATGTTGAGCCAACTTGAATCTAATTTGTAGGAACTTGACTAAAGTTTGACCAACATCTTTATAAGTTATCTCAAATAATAGCTTCTAGTCCAACTTATTTGATACAGGAAGTTAAGTCAACAAACTGCGAGTTGCATCAACTAATGTTTTTTAGTGGAATAAGGTTGACACTATGAGTTGACTCAACTTAACTCAGTCAAAGCAACAAGATGACTTGACTTAGTTAAGTTGTGTCAACAAATCTTTTATTACAGTCTATGCTATCACCTGCAACTTATGTAATAAAATTTATATTGGAGAAACCAGACACTCTGTTCATACACGACTTTCACAACATTTATACAATATTGGGAAGGGTCGTCTGAACACCTATTTGGTACAGCATTTTCAATGTCATTCCCTCAAATATCTTCAATAACTTGTCTGGAACACAACGATCATTGGACGGATGGACAGAGGAAAAGGGCGGAGAGGATCTGGATCCACAGGCTGGGGACTGCTGCACCGGGGGGATTGAATGATGAATTATCTATCTAGGGATCAATCTTTTACCCCCAGTTGCACTTTGTCCCCCTTGACCTTGGGGTCCGGATGCTTCCCCCTCAATCCCCCCCCCCCCCTTTTTTTTCCCTCTCTCTCTCCCACCCTAACCCTGGGATCTGGGACTATACTAGAAGAAGGCAGCCTATTTGCAGTATTCTTTGCGTGTGTTTTTCTAACTTTTACTTGTTTTTAAGCAATTATTTTTAAGCACTTAACTTGTATAAAACACTTATTTTTATATAAACATTTTTTTTGTCTTGTTTACTAACCATGGCTGCCTTTTCTCCATTTTCCCACGTCCCAGGGAAAAGACCCCTTTCAACTTACCCCATTTTTACTGTTAATTTTTTTTTTTTTAATTTTCTCTTAGTAAAATATTCAGTGGATGAACTCCAGCCATTTCCTTTTTTATATATTGTGTGTTCTTATAAAACATTTTTTTCTAATATATTGTGTTTTTACTAATGTTTGAACTTTTTATATAGCACTTACTATTTTAGCACTTTGTAATATTTATTATCCTATTTATACTAACCCCTTGGCTGCACCTCCTCCGTCTCCTCTATTTAATTAAAGGTAAAATAAAAAATCTTGCCTTATTTTAATATTTTAATTTTTTTTCCCCTAATATAACTTTTCCTCTGTCTATCCCCTGAGTCTTGCTTTGGGATTGAGTCCTGGTTATCTGCATTGAGATGACTGTGCTTCCACTGCCCCATTCTCCTCCCTGTAGTACAGTAGGCTAGTGCAACTTAATTTCATTCCAAAAAAACCCCAACCCCAACCCCAACCCTAACCCTAACCCCTAACCTCTAACCCTAACCCCAACCCTAACCCTTAACCCTTAACCCTATCCCTCAGCCTAACCCTCAACCCTAACCCTTAACCCTAACCCTAACCCTAAGCTAAATGATAAGAAACAGAAGAAGCTCAAAGTAAAGACAAGTTAAAAACTAAAAATAGGTTTAATTCATTGAAAGTAAGGGACAGAAAGGTGGATATAAAAGGCAAAGACAGATGCCCAGGGGATTCATTTAGTCAGCAGCAGTGGTGGAGAGTGCATCCCCAGTCCCTAGTGGACTGGTTCATTTTCCCTAACCTACCCGCCAGGTCCTCCTGCTGTTGGCTGATGAGTCCCCTAACCCTAACCCTACCCCTAACCCTAACCCTAACCCTAACCCTAACCCCAACCCCTACCCAACTATTGGGAATAGAAGAAGGACAGAAGGGAAAGCAAAGGGGGTGCCTAAACTAAATTAAGTACAGAAAAAGAAACAAAGGAAAGGAATATAGGGGGTGTCAAAACCAAGCAAAGTATTGAAAAAAGGAAGAGAGGAAAGATAAACAGAAGGGGGTGCCAAAGCTACGATAAATAAAAAATATAAGAGGAAATGGGAGAAAAATAGAAGAACAAACAGAATAAAGCCACCCGATGAAGACCAAATAAGGTCGAAACGTCGTGCACGAAGCTAAATGTCACTCAGGTTATACTTTCTGTAGGCCTAAACAATTGTCTTTCCGAACATGAACCCTCCACTATCTTTAAGCAGTTACAGCAGATGTGGAGCACGAGCCAAACCACTTTTCCAAATGCCACCATCTACATCCCAATCATAAATTATTCACAGAAATTGGATCCGCACAAGAAAACTTTACTCAGCAAACTTAATAATATCATAGCATCGAAATATAACCACATCCCGGAAATTAACCCTCTGCTTTTTCAAACTGACAAAGATAACATTCATTGGACTGCCCAGACGGCCGAGATATTATTCAGGTACTAGCTACAACAGTTAAACATGTAATGGGGGATAACTGTTTACCTCCCCCTCATACTTCTCACATTTCAAATATCACTAAGCTGTCTGCTGTCTTCTCCCCTACAGCCGCACAACTGGAGATACTGGAAAAAGGACTTACTTTCATTCCCACTCCCAACTCTCCCACCCGACCGGAGCTCAGGGGGGACCTCCACAATTTCCACCAGAGATTGAAACTCCTTGACTATTTTTGAGGGTCTCAGGGGCGGGACCCGATGCTCTTCACGCGGCCATCCACCTGGGAACCAGACACTTGCAACATTTCACCAATCATAGCACAATTAATTCATAAAAATAACCAAGCACTCACACATTGGCACCCCCAAACACATACAACATCCAAGATTAGCCAGGAACATAAACACATCCTCAGCACACTGGGTAAAAGCAAACACATAGTCATCAAACCAGCAGATAAGGGGGGCCAAATAGTCATACAAGATAGAGATAATTACATAATGGAAGCACACAGACAGTTAAATAATAATATTTACTATAAATCATTACAGAATTCATTACAACCAGAAACACAACAATTAGTTAGGAACATTACTGAATCATTATACAGACAAAAATGTATCAATTACAAACAAAAACAATATCTGGATGGTCAGGATGAGCCCAGGCCCCGCCTCTTTTACCTTTTACCAAAGATCCACAAGTCCCCCGAGACGTGGACGGTCCCCTTTGTTGTCCCAGTCGGCCGTCCCATTGTCAGCGACTGTGGTTCAGAAACATATGCAATAACAGAATATATCGACCATTTTATCAATCCTCTTTCCAAATTACATCCTAGTTATATTAAAGATACCTACTTCTTTGTTGATAAAATAAAAAATCTCACAGTACCCAACCATACCCTTCTTTTTTCAATAGACATTGATTCGCTATATACAAATATAGAAGCTGCACTTCAACACACCTTTCATAAAAACCCAGATCCATCCAGACCTGACAAAGAAATTTTACAGTTGCTGGAAATCACTCTTACCCAGAACGATTTTACCTTCAATGATCAGCACTATCTCCAGTTGTGCGGCTGTGCGATGGGCCGTAAGTATGCACCAGCTTATGCAGATATATATCTGGCCCACTGGGAGGAGACAGCATTCATGAAACTGGAAAGAAAACCATTACTCTACTGCCGGTACCTGGATGACATCTTTGGCCTCTGGGACGACACCCCGGAACTCTTCTACAAATTCATTCACACACTCAACTCACACCACCCCAAGATAAAACTCAAATACAATTTACAACAAAATACTGTTGATTTTTTGGATACAAGTGTCTTTTTCCGCAACTCAAGCAAGCATGAAAAGTCTTTAACCATCAAGATACGGACCGTCATGCCCTACTCCACAAATCCACTTATCACCCCAGGCACACGTACAGAGGCCTGATTAAATCCCAGCTCATACGCTTCCATAGGATTTGTACCCTCCCGGAGCATGTGGAGGAGGCCACACGAACCCTTTTTAGTGCGCTGAGGCCTAGAGGTTATTCGAGGCGCTTCCTCAGAGGTGTAAAGGCGAACATTCCAAGAAAAGTATCATCGTGTGGTCCCTCGGCGACCCGGCCCTACCCTTGTCCCCCTGGTTGTTACCTTCTCCGAAGGAATAAAAGATTTACTAACCGCCATAAAAAGCAACTTCGGGGTGGCGGGGGTGGGCTGTGAGTCGCTGAGGGATTGTCGACTGATCTCTGCCTTCCGTCGTAATAAAAATCTAAAAGATATTCTGGTTCGTTTGAGGTTAAACAACCAGAATCACCCTGGGGTGGCGCCTCGAGGCTCGGAAATTGGTTTTATCTCTCTCCCCCACATTTTTAATCCATACGCGCAAAAAGGCACAAACCTGTGGCAGGCCTTGAAACCAGAAACTAAAAATGCAATATATGCTATTAGGTGTGGGGCCTGCCATAGGTTGTATGTGGGGGAGACTAAAAATACAATAGAAGATAGGATAAAACAACATTTAAATATTATGAATAATGGGAGTGGCAGTAATGTCCTTTATAAACATTTTAAACTCCATGGCCAACACAATGTTTTTAGCATGGGCCTGGAGAGCAATGCTGGTTGGACCACGGGGTGGAGACGAGCGGCGGAAAGGAGGTGGATCCATCTGCTACAAACTATGGACCCTACGGGGCTGAATGAAAAATACGGCTGATGGATTCGCCTCCTCTTAACATGAAATAGTTTTATTCATTCACTGGGAATGTACCCTCCCTGTTTCCGGGGGCCCCCACTAAACTATCATGAGCCTTTTATGAGCACCCATCTAGTCACTGTTTTTCAGTTTAACGGTTTTATTTATTTAGTTATTTATTTATTTACATATTTATTGTATATCAAATAGGATCAAGTTAATGCATCCCCTTAAACTTTTATATGACCTGGTCTTAAAATGATTATGTTTTTATTTTAATTATGTTTAAGTTTATGCATGCTGTGTCTTGATTTTTTAACCAACAGGGGATGCATTACTTGTATTGTTTTAAAGTTTTACCCATAGCACTTATTACAGTGACTGGATAGGACTTCCTCCACCAAAAGAAAGATCCATTTTACCAGGGTGTATTTATTGATTTTTACCATTACTCTGGATGGGGTTTACGATTTTAATCATTTTAAAGTTTTTTTTCTTACAGATACGTGGATCTTTTTTTCCCCAACTGGATCTGTGAATGTTGTTCTTGTATGTCATTTTGTATTTTTAAATGAATGGTTTTACATTTTCTGCATGTTTTTGTATAATTTTTTCCCTCTTCTTCTTATTATTATTAATAGCACTTATTTATCTTTTAGCACTTATTTTTAAGATTTATAATTTATTTATAATTTATTTATAATTATGATAATTATATATATTAATTTTAAATTGATTCAGTGGTTGGGAAACTAATATCATAATGACATTTAATTTATTTGCCATTTACTCGAAACCCCACTCCACCACCCTGGTGTTATGGATCGTGGGGCCCTTGGCAATGGGAATTTTTTAGGAAAAACAAACAAACAAAACAAAAAAACAATATAATATATATATATATATATATATATATATATATATGTATATATATATATATATATATATATATATATATATATATATATATATAAGGGCCGTCAAAGTTAACGTGTTAACGCGTGATTAACGCAAAATGATTTTAACGCAACTAATTTTTTTAACGCGCGATTAACGTGAGCCTCCAGACTACATGGGCCTCCGTAGTTTGTCGAAACAGGAAGTCATGCATTGACATCCATGCCGCAAGCATTGGACCTCAATCGGAAACCACAGTTACCTCGGTGTTACAGCTCATTATTTCGACGAGCAGTGGGAACTTAAGTCACACGCGTGACTGTTATGAAGACGCTGACACATGCATGACTTCATGCATGTAGCTAGAAAATGGGACATTGAAGATAAAGTCAGCACACTGACCACCGACAGTGCACGCAACATGATTGCAGCGGCCAAGCAACTGCTGTTTGAGCACATGTCTTGTGCAGCGCATCTCCTCCAACGGGCCATCACTGTGTCTCTACAGCAGAGCCCGTTTGAGAACGCACAGACAAAATGCAGAAAGGTGGTTGGCCATTTCAAGCATAGTGCACCAAATTCAACAGAGCTTGAGAAGCTGCAAGTTCACCCATACATCCATACAAATGAACGGGCCCTGCATAACTTTCGGCCCTCGACAGAGTCTAAGGATAACCTGTCGAGGGCCGAATGCAGGGTCCTTACACAACTCAAAAAACAGCCAAATATTATCATCAAACCCGCAGACAAAGGCAGCAAAATAGTCATAATGGATAAACAACAATACCTCTATGAAGCCCACAAACACCTCAATAATAGCAAATATTACAAGAAATTAAAGCTGCAAGCAGCGTTTATCGGGCCCTCGCACCCATTACCACCGGCCCCCCAGGTGTCCACCACCTTCCCAAGCCAGTTGGGAATAAAGACAATACAGTGAAAATCCAATTTGGTTATAAAAATTGAAAGGTTGCTGCCCAGCTTGAATCCAGAGGTATGAAAACAAAAAGAACTGAAGTTGAATCTACTCAGAGCTGAGTTCTAAGTTGGCAAAACAAGGCTGTAACTGTCACAACTGTCTCCAATCTTAAGCAAATATCAGATCTTATGTCCAGAGCAGATTTACAGAAACGTATCCAGCCTTCATCTCCAGCAGACTTGACTACCATAATGATCTTTTGTCTGATTAGACAGCTTCAGATCATGATGAACCCTGTTGCCAGAGTTCTAACAAGAACCAGGAAAACTCAACACATTACTGCTGTTACCTCAGACTCATCCATGCACAAAATATGGATGGCGAATGAGGACTTTCATCAGTATGAGCTGTCGGAATATAAGGCTGATCTGCTAAAGCACACAAAGGATACAAAACACACGAAATGTGACCAAGATCATGGTCCTTTGATGAGACAGTAGCACTGTCCAAGATTGTCAGATACACTTGCTCAGAGTGAAAGAATCATCAAATATATGAATATTCAAGCAAATTGGATAATGCATGTGTAATTCAGAACAACTTTTCCATTTATGGAAAGAGATCTGTTTAGTAGAGCCTATAGTTAGTCTCAACAATAGTGTGCTCGGGCCAATAGTCACAGCTACAGTTACAGGAATGGATGAAGACAAGACTAGAGCAGGCTGGTCTGAAACACAGCCTCATCATAGCTATTCTGCTATAGGTCTACGCTGCAGGGAGACACCAACATGATCCACTGACTGGTATCCTTAACTTTTCTCTTCCCACCTTTACCTTTCTTATTCAGCTGTATCCATAGTTACTTTTTTTTTTTTTAAGATTTTTTTGGCTCTAGTGGCCTTTATTGACAGTAGAGAGACAGAGGGAACGGGGAAGACACGTGGCAAAGGGTCGCTGAGCCGGGAATCGAACTCACAACCAGCCGCACAAGGACTTTAGCCTCTGCACATTGGGCCTGCCCCAACCACTGCTCCACCGGGGTGGCCCATAGTTACTTTTAATCTCATAACACTCCTGTAAAATGCCAATAAAAGGATTTCTATTTATTTAGACTTCTAGTAAATTACCATATTGGCTCAAATATAGGACACATCTGATTATAAGACGACTGCTATTTTTCAAATATCATTTTGGAAAAATAAAAATATGATGAAGACAATAAGGTTATTCGTAAAATAACTCATGATTTTACAATTACTAAAGGAAAGAAATAACAGAGATAACATTCTGATCTATTAAACATTTTATTGATTTCATCTTTTTTAGGAAGCATGGTACCATACTTAAGGTAAAGTACATGTCAGGTTTTCATGTTATTTAAGATCAATGTATAGTATTATTATTTAAGAAACTCTATTCTCTTAAAATATGAGACTATGACTCAGTGAATAATATTCAAACACTCATTTCAATTACTGTTAACTCATTGGCTGCCAGCCAGCTACAGAGCTCGTTTACAGATATTGTATTTTATGACAATCTGAACACTGAAGCTGCTATAATAAAGAGTAGTGTCTGTTCTGTCCTGAGGAAAGTTTCCTTCCTTGCAGCACCTTTATAGTTACGATGCTGC
The DNA here is from genome assembly GCA_018398805.1 of Hirundichthys speculiger. Lineage (NCBI taxonomy): Eukaryota > Metazoa > Chordata > Actinopteri > Beloniformes > Exocoetidae > Hirundichthys > Hirundichthys speculiger. Next base: position 71,047 of record JAGFBZ010000337.1, on the reverse strand, counting down.
CACACTAACTATGATGTTCAAAACTCTAATATGTATTTTGACTAGGCCTGTCAGTCACATACATTTTTTAATCTCGATTATTCGAAAAGATTTTTATAGTTAACTTGCAATTAATCGTAAATTAATCACATCTTTTTAATGTTCTGGTTATCCATCCATCCATCCATCCATCCACCCATCGTCTATACCCATTTTGTCCTATACAGGGTCACAGGGATCTGCTTTATTTTTTTTAAGACTTTAAACAGGAAGTCCACAAATGTTGGCATACTTTTTAGAGGCTTAATTCAGTCTATAACAACCATTGTTATGACACACACACATACAAACTATTTATATATTTTATACTCCTATTTTATAGTTACTTATATGCTTGCATTTTAAACAGAAAAGAAAATCTATATTCATATCACATATAATTGATTAACATCTATTTATTAGCATTACTGGGAGTTAGAGCCATTAAATCTTTACCGCCATAATTGTAACGCTTTGGATAAACATATTAATTAATTATAAATAAATAATATTGCCGCCAAATCAGTGTTTTCACAACTTTTGAAAGTAGAAATTGCGTTGAGTGAAGTAGGAGTTGCAAGGCCCAAAAAACCCCCCTAGGGGGGTCTGGAGGGCATGGTCCCCCAGGAAATTTTGAAATTCTAGACTCTCGGAGACGCGTTTTCCAGCATTTTGAGATGCAAAATGGGATGTTCAGATACCTTTTTTTTTTTTTAAAATTAAAATAACCCTAGCCATAACGTTGCATGTCTTTTGTTAAACAAGAGTAAAGAAAGTAATTGCAAGTTTGAAAGAGCAAAGTGTGATACATGTATTTAATAACAAATCAAATGAAAATAAACTAGTTATTTTATAACTCCATGTTTGCTTGGTTTTGATAACATTAACGTCCTTGATATTAGTAGACAGTAGTGGATCCAACGCAAGTTAAAACATGTAAACTCAGTCAAGCTCAATAATCTGATTAATTTAGCAACTACTTAATTCAGTAAAGGGCAATTTGTACAAGAAGAAAAAAAAACAAATTGCAACTTCTCCATCATTTTTGTTCAAAACAACGGCAAATTAATTTATAGGAAATACAGTGCCTTGCAAAAGTATTTGGCCCCCTTAAACTTTTTAACTTTTTGCCACATTTCAGGCTTCAAACTAATATTTTTTGTCAAGAATCAACAAGTGGGACACAATTGTGAAGTGGAACAAAATTTATTTGATATTTTAAACTTTTTTAACAAATAAATAAACTGTAAAGTGGGGCGTGTAATATTATTCATTCTCCTTGCGTTAATACTCTGTAGCGCCACCTTCTGCTGCAGTTCCAGCTCCAGTCTCTTGGGGTTTGTCTCTATCAGTTTAACACATCCAGAGACTAAATTCTGGTCCATTCTTCCTGTAAAACAGCTGGAGCTCAGTGAGGTTGGATGGAGAGCGTTTGTGAACAGCAGTCTTCAGCTCTTTCCACAGATTCTGGACTGGATTCAGGTCTGGACTTTGACTTGGCTGTTCTAACACACCTTCCATATCAGTCTGATTGCTGCTCAGAGCTCCTTGAGATGTTTAAAGTTTGGGAAATCTTTTTGTATCCACATCCAGCTTTAAACTTCTCCACAACAGTATCTGGGACCTGCCTGGTGTGTTCCTTGGTCTTCATCATAGTGCGAATTACGGGGAGGGTTTGGGGGGGTTTGATCCCCCCAATTACAACTTCGACCCCCCTAAAGAAGGGGCAGATTGTAATTTTTGTCATCTTCGACCCCCCTAAAGAAGGGACAAATTGTCATTTTTGTCATCTCTAGAAAATGTTGACCCCCCCAATTGTCATTGTATAATTTGCACTCTGGTCTTCATGATGCTCTCTGTGCTTTAACCAGAACCCTGAGACTATCACAGAGCAGGTGCATTTATACGGAGACTTGATTACACACAGGTGGATCTATTGATCATCATCAGTCATTCAGGACAACATTGGATCATTTAAAGATCCTCACTGAACTTCTGGACTCAGTTTGCTGCTCTGAAAGTAAAGGGACCCAATAATATTGCATGCGCCACTTTTCTTTTGTTTTTATTGTTGAAAAAGATTTAAATATCCAATAAATTTCATTCCACTTCATGATTGTGTCCCACTTGGTGTTGATTCTTGACAAAAAAATTGAAATTTTATATCTTTGTTTGAAGCCTGAAATGCGCAAAAGGTTGAAAAGTTCAAGGGGGCTGAAAACTTTTAGAAGGACCTGAACAATCCATCAGGTCTGGACTCGTCTCCTCTTTAACATATGTAGTTGCAGAGGCCGTTATTAGATTATTAGATGTTATTACTCTGGATGCATCATCATTAAAAAAAAAAGCATTCAGTGTTTTTCTTCCATGTTTTGGGTGGTTGATTCAACAACATTCAGAGAAAACGTCCATCCTTGGAGCTGATCAGACAGACGTTTCTAGAACTCTGGAGCTGTCATGTGTGTTCACATAACTGGCCTGCTGAGTGGAAACGAACAGATTTGTAAAGTGTTTTTATTAACGCTGCTTTTTTAAAAACACGGATCTACAGCGGTTGAGCGACCGTGAATGATCAGGCACGTTCCACAGTGAACGAGCACGCGCGCAGTTTCAAGTCGGATATAAAACCGATCATCGGGGCCGCTACGTCCGCAGCGCTTTGGCTGTTGCTCCGGGAAAGCAGCTGTCCGTGTGTCGGAGCCCGCGGACAACTGCTTCATACCCGGCGTCTCCTTCGTGACGGCGAAGAGCTTTTTTTTCTTTTGCTGCTATAGACTAACTTCTTGGAGCACAACACAGTCAGGTACCAGGTAGCTTCTGACAGCAGCTCCCAAACCGGTTCTGTCCCCTGTTCCCCTGTTCCTCTGTCCCTGTTCCTCTGTCCCCGCCCAGAGACACTTGAATTTTGCCTCCGTTCTTCTGATTGCGGGAGAAAAAACCACCGACTCACCTCGCCTGCGTTTTAAGACCACTCAGAAATAACGTGTTTCTGTGCGTGTTTTTTTTCTTCCCCTAAATCATAGTCAAAAGCCGGAGATACTTTAACCCCTGAGTTTATTAACTCAAAAACCTTTGTGGACACTTGGTTCTTTTACGAAAACTTTATTTATTTCATAATTTATTTACCCAAGGGAAAGTAGGCGTCGCAAATGGAAAAGTTGCCGTCGGATGCGACGGCTGTTTTTGAAAACACTGCTAATATTAACTAAAACAATAATAAAACCAAAGGAGGTAATCATATGATTACAATCCCACATTTCTCTTTCTCATTTACACAAGAAAGAAACAGAAACAACCTAAGGCTTATTAACACTGTATCAAGCTACCGCAAATGTGGACATAACACTTCCTGTAGCGTATAAATCCTCCTGCTAAAAAACCAGGCAGGATGCTTTTATTGTGAAATCAGCGTGCCACTTCTGGTGGCTAGTTAGCCTTAGCTTCACTATCGGCACACAAACAACAATCTAAATTAAATACTCCGTACCCCCAGCGTAATCATAAAACACTCTTAAGAGCACTATGAACAGGTAACAAATATAAACATAGTTTGAACTCTACATAACATATTTTGACCCGATGTGCAGAGTCAGGTGAGCCAGGAGATTTAGCTAGCGTCAATGAATGGCATGCAGGCAATTAAACTCCGACCTGTTCTCCACATTAAACAAGAGGACTCATCTACAGTTACCTCACACAGTACAATACTAGTAATGTAGCAGATAAATACTCACTCTTTCATTCACGCACAGATCACTTGTACCGAAGTTATTGCACTTCACAAATTTAACCTTGTAAGAACAGTCTTTATCTAGCTAAGAAAAGTCTTAACTTTGTTGTCCTGCCTTTTAAAGACAAAGAATGGTCTTTGTCGCCATCTAGTGGCTGCTACCTTCTGCCGCCACTAGATGTCGACAAAGACCGTTCTTTAAAAGTAAACCCCCCAACAATGCCCCCTCCCCCCTCATGAAGTTAACTGCTGTCCTTAAGTGCTGAGGAATGTGACACCTCTGTCAGGATCAGCTAGAGACCAGAGTTTATTTACCAAAATATTGATGTAATATCAGAAAATTGTCTTAAAAATCTAGAAAAAATACAGAACAATTCTTGTATCTTAAGCTAACTGTCCTCATAATATTTTTGGAATTTCATTAATATTTTCAATTAAAAAAAAATCACTTTTTATACAGTCGCTCTAGCAGAAGTATACATTAAAATATTCGCAATAATTCAGTACATGCCTCTAAAATTCCCAAATAAATCATCCACCATGCTGGCATATCCAGCTAAATTACTGTTAAATTTGGTGACTCTATTTGAAAAATTAGGTGCCATAAAAAATAAGTTACACTGCCAGAATTATGCCCATCGGTTACATTTGACATTTTGAAAAATATAGAGTGGTGGACTTCTGAATTGACCATATGTTGCAGTGTATGCAATGTTTGGTTGAGTGAAAGGAACATGATCCTTCAGTCTTAGCTTCAAATGACCAACATGTGATTTTTTATGAATTTATTTCATTTGCGTGCGACAAAACCATCCACTTCCTGTTTGACGATGAACAGCACTGGCACCGTTGGACGTGCATACACGAAATTGTACATTATAAATGAGCACCCTTCTGACTTCAGTCTGACCACTTCTCAGGCTGATATGATGAAGAGGGAGGTCAATAATGGACATAATAAGATGAAAATCATATTCCTATGACCAGATGGTGGCGCTATGGAGTTCATCCAAGATTGTCATATACACTTGTTCGGGGTGGAAGAATCATCATACATATAGATTTTGGTACAGATTGGACAATGCATGTGCAAGTTATAACAACTTTTCCATTCGTGGCGAGACATCGAACTTCGCCGTACTATCACAGCCACGCCCGTTGATAAAAAGTTACAGTTTTCACTGTCAGTCATCTTCAATGACTTTACTACTGAATTGAACTGGTTTGAGATCTGTCGGCTCATCACACTCAAAGCAGGGATGCCTAATGCAAAAATTGACATTTCCTGTTGCCAATAGGTGGCGCTACAACATTTCCTCAATCTGATAGCTGCTATGTGTTAAGGATCGGACTACGATAATACTGATCCGTTTTGGACCAGATTAAACACTTTATGGCCGAGTTACAGCCCATTTCTCTTTCATGGCGAGTCTTCGAAATGACATCAAACTTCGCTGAGTCACTGCAGCCACACCCTCTGGTAAAAAGTTATAGGCTTCGCAAACTTTCTTTGGCCATGTGTCTAGATTATGTGTCCAAAAAAAGTTTGGAGTCAATCGGACCAAATCTCTGGGAGGAGTTCGTTAAAGTACGAGGCCTGGAAATGACCAAAACATCGGAAATACTGCATGTTCCATTAAAAATAGCGGACTTCCTGTGGGAGTTAGCTCATGGGTCCATGAGACTTTTTTGTAGGTCTGAGGATGATACATCAGTCACACAAAGTTCATGTCTGTAGGTTGAAGCATATCGAGGGGCTCGTCATTTAAAAAAAACAAGGTGGCGCTATTGAGCCACTTTTGTGTGCCCATGCGCGGCACCCATAAAATACGTAAATTTCGCAGACAATGAATGCGTGTGCAAAATCTCGTGAGTTTTAGAGTATGTTAAGGCCCCCAAAAAGGCAATTCATTTCGGAGAATAATAATAATAGTAATAATAATAATTAAAGCTGCAAGCATTATTGTACAATTACTAAAGGAAACCAGAGCCGAGCAGGAGTGAGGAAGACAGTAGTGGGTGTGAGGACCCACAGCCCTTTCAGCAAATGATGGAAGTAATTGTTTCAGTGATGAATATAAAAGATATTGGTCAGATTGTGACATTGCCAGATCACACACCCCCAGACCTCACTCTCAGACACAGCAGGATGAGGCTGATGTCTCAGCCAATGTCTCTGAAGAGACAACACCAGGACCCAGCTATCAAGAAAGTCCAAGAAAGGGTGTGGAATGTGCTGTAAGGCTTCTTCATTTACACCAAATCAAGCCCAGCTTGACCAAGAAGAGGAAACATGTTTAGGACAGAGAGGGCTGGACCCCACCAGACTACATACAGCAGTATAGACCTTTTCGACTTAAAAATTGTGGACATGCGCCCCCTAGTGGCCCCGCCATAACTGGAGTGTGCGGTGCTCCACCAACTAACCCAAACACAGCAGCGTGGAGCATCTGTTACTGATAACACAGACATGTCTTGGATTGATGATGTTAGGCAGTGGCCTCCAGTTACAGATGAAGGTAGTTTATCGCTGTTTTTAATGATTGGTTATGGAAATAGCATGATCTATTCCCATAACCAAACACTAAAAACTGTGGAACGCTGCAACGCTGGTTATAACTAACGTCAACAAGCCATAAAGATTATGCTACTGTAACATTAACGCTAGCGGTAAATTAGGCTATGTGTTAATGTTATATTTAATTTATTTTATCATTCTTCTTAGTCATTCATTCATTCATTCATTCATTCATTTATAGGCTTGTGCTAGTGCCGAGGGCTACAGTAGTAGGGCCCTATGAAATCCGTTTTATTTTTTCTCAAATTCCGTTTTGATTTTTTTCATTTTCGGTGTTTTTCGGTTTTTAATTTTTGAGAATTTCGTTTTAAGCATTTTATGCAAATTTAACCCCAATACAGTATATAAAATAATGAAATATAGACAATTTATGCAATTATAACTGTAAACGTTACTGTTATCATACTTTTAAACATATTGTGTCCAATAAAACATTAATTTTATGACAAAGAAAAAAATTCAAGAAAAAAAACTAAAATAGGTAAAATCCATTTAAAGTGAAAAAAAGAAAGGAATTTCAACAGCTGTAAACTAATCATTTTAGCCTGTTTAATTTATTCTGTTATCAGACATAGTTTGTCATGACGTACCTGACATTTTTCAGGTACGTCATGACAAACTATGTGTCTGATAACAGAATAAACTATATTTACTACAGCTGATGTAGATGCTATGAAATCCAAAGCACTGAACACTGGTTGTGTGTCAGTGTGATTTTTTCTTTAGGTGTTCCAGCTGTTACAGCCTCTTTGTGTTTAGATCAGTGAGTGATTCTCGCCTTTTTATGTTTGTGCTTTTCAGTCGTCCAGTGATCCTCGCACGTATCTTTTCATGTCCATTCAATCGTGTCCTGGCTAAACTAGCAGAACACTGAATCACCAGACACATAATAATCTCGGAGAAACTGCTCTGTCCTGTACCTGGGAGACAGCCGGTAGTTCCTTCGCCGGTTTCTCAGGTGGCCGCTTCGACGTGTTTTTTTTTTTTTTTATTAATAAGGAAAGCGGGGGGAGGAGGTGGAGAAGCGCGCAGTGTCCCAGCTTTTCGTGACCCCCATTGGAACATTTTCTTGAAAGAAAAGTTCCTTTCGGGCCGCCCCGGTAGTGCAGTGGTTTGGGCAGGCGGCCCATGTACAGAGGCTACAGTCCTCGTGCGGCTAATCGCGAGCTCGACTCCCGGCTTGTCGGCTCCTTGCCGCGGGTCTTCCCCGTTCTCTCTGCCCCCCTTCCTGTCGCTCTCCACCATCAATACAAGTCACTAGTGCCAAAAAAATCTTAAAAAAAGAAAAGTCACTTTTAGTCCGGAAGAAAAAAAAACAAACTTTTGCGCAAATTGCTGTTCAGTTCTGTTATATTGCGCATTTAAAGTGAATTCCGTTTTTAATCTCCAATTCCGCAATTCCGTCCGTGATTCCGTGATCACGGATTCCATAGGGCTCTAAAGTAGCCTCATACTGCTGTTCTTTCGGCCAGAATCGTCCGGGACTCTCAGCAAGACTATGAGTAGTATGAGATTGAATGTTAACGAAAACTCACCCGGCTGTATTTATTTGGAACAAAGTCCTTTCTGTTGATATTTTTCACCCACGTCTTCCTAACTTCTTGTTCTGCAAACAAGCCAGTCTTCGTGCAGTAAAGGCTTGTGTATTTCACATACTTTCTTCTTCCATTGTTGAATTTTCATGCCATTGTTGGCACAGTTTATGACGGAACATGTATTCCCACTCGACCGACTCGACATTATAAAAATATATATTTGTAGAAAGAGAAAAACACTGGCTAATCTGCGAGCCGGTGAAAGTGTCCCTCTGTAGCACAACCCAGCAATGGTGGACGGGGTACTTCCTGGGGGCTGGCCCGAAAAAGTCTATACTGACAAATATTTGATGAAAATAATTGCAGATTGCTCTAATGCTACATCACTGGCTTGAAGTGGGGACCCACTCAACATAACGCCTAATGATTTTTTTTCTTTCATTTTATCTAAATACATATACATACAAACATAAACATGTTTAGATTCATGGAAAAAAGTCCGCTAGCTTAATGCTAACTTATATGGGAAATTGCATAGCGATGCTAGCGGTTAGCATGTACGTTTTGGTGAATGTATTTTGTACTGTCAACTCTGTTAATGAACGAAACGTTCTCTAAATGCGGTGTTACAACATCTGAACATAAAAATAATACTCACAGGCAAACGTTTTCTGGCCATATAAAAAGAATAAAAAGGATGGCAGTTTTCCTGCTGTCTGTCTCTCTCTGACGACCTGTCAACTGAAACTCTCCTGGACATTTGTCGTCTGAACCAGCTACGGAAACACTGAAGGCACAAATTAGCATTGCTACAAGAAAATCTGTGCGTTAAACTCCCCATAATTCGCACTACGCTTTTCTGTCGTGATATCTGTCATATCCAGCAATTATCCATGCCTTTTAAAGATAAAGAACGGTCTTTGTCGCCATCTAGTGGCTGCTACCTTCTGCCGCCACTAGATGGCGACAAAGACCGTTCTATGTCTTGAAAAGCATGACAACTAGATCAGACTTTTTTCATTCATAGATATCAAACTTTGGTGTACTCTAATGGCCACACGCTTTGATGAAAAGTTACAATTTTCACTCTCTGGTATCTTTAATGTGTTTCCAACTGATTTATATGGCTTGCAGTGTGTCGACTCATCACACACGAAGCAGGGATGCCTAATGCAAAAGATGACATTTCCTGTTGCCAATAGGTGGCACTACAAGGTTTCTTCAATCTGATAGCTGCTATGTGTTCAGGATGGGACTACAATCAAACTCATCCGGTTTTGGACCAGATTAAACACTTTATGGCCGAGTTACAGCCCATTTCTCTTTCATGGCGAGTCTTCGATATGACATCAAACTTCACCGCATCACTGCAGCCACGCCCTCTGGTAAAAAGTTATATGCTTCACAAACTTTCTTCGGCCATGTGTCTAGATTAGAACAAAACAAGTTTGGAGTCAATCGGACCAAATCTCTGGGAGGAGTTAGTTAAAGTACGAGGCCTGGAAATGACCAAAATATTGGAGAAACTGCATGTTCCATTAAAAATAGCGGACTTCCTGTGAGAATTAGAGCATGGGTCCAAGAGACTTTTTTGTAGGTCTGAGGATGATACATCAGTCACACAAAGTTCATGTCTGTAGGTAGAAGCATATTGAGGGGCTCATCGTTTTAAAAAAACAAGGTGGCGCTATTGAGCCACTTTTGTGTGCCCCCATGTGCAGCACCCATAAAATATGTAAAATTCTCACACAACTAATATGTGTGGAAAATTTTGCAACTTTTTGAGTATGTTAAGGCCCCCAAAAAGGCAATTTATTTTGGAGAAGAGCACTTCCTGTTTTATGATGAATAGCGCTGGCACCGTTGGACGTACATACATGAAATTGTACATCATGCATCAGCACCCTTCTGACTTTAGTCTGACCGCTTCTCAGGCTGATACGATGAAGAAGAAGGCAGATAATGGACATAATAAGACAAAAATCATATTCCTATGACCAGATGGTGGCGCTATGGAGTTCATCCAAGATAGTCATATACAGTTGTTCAGGGTGGAAGAATCATCAGACATAGAGATTTTGGTGCAGATTGAACAATGCATGTGCAAGTTATAACAACTTTTCCATTCGTGGCGAGACATCCAACTTCGCCGTACTATCACAGCCACGCCCGTTGATAAAAAGTTACAGTTTTCACTGTCAATCATCTTCAATGACTTTACTACTGATTTGAACTGGTTTGAGGTCTGTCGGCTCATCACACTCGAAGCAGGGATGCCTAATGCAAAACTTGACATTTCCAGTTGCCAATAGGTGGCGCTATAACGGTTCCTAAATCTGATAGCTGCTATGTATTAAGGATCGGACTACGATCATACTGATCCGTTTTGGACCAGATTAAACACTTTATGGCCAAGTTACAGTCCATTTCTCTTTCATGGCGAGTCTTCGAAATGACATCAAACTTCGCCGCGTCACTGCAGCCACGCCCTCTGGTAAAAAGTTATATGCTTCGCAAACTTTCTTTGGCCATGTGTTTAGATTAGAACAAAACAAGTTTGGAGTCAATCGGACCAAATCTCTGGGTGGAGTTCGTTAACCCGTTAACGTTCCGACGGCCCGCCCGCGGGCCGTCAGTCCGAATTTCTGTAGTTTCCGAAACTAAACTGTAATTTACACAGCTCAAATGTTACGTGAGGCACTCATGCGACATATCTTTTGGAAAGCTAAGATTCTTGTGATTCAATCAATGTAAAGCATTTCAGGATATAATCATAACAGCAGGTACAATCAATGCCTTTGTCACAACCACAAACAAACAAAAACAAGCAGTTACGAAATCAACGCAACTTACCTTATGAGCGTTATAAAAGTCGTCCGATCAAAAATATTCCCACAAAAATGGTCTGGTTAAACTCACAAAGGTCCAGTCGATCTAATCCAGTAAAGTATTTAGTCCAAAATGCATTATTATACCAGAAAGTATCCACAAAACGCCACTGGTAGCTGGTCAGTGTTCAGTAACTTCCGTGTTTTTTTTCCTGATAAACGCTTCTTCCTGTGCTGACGTACGTGTGGCTGGTCTCAAATGGAGGGGGGGGCTTCTGAGCTTTCGATTGACACCTCATACAGCCATACAGCAGCTTCCCTGTTCTGTTCACACCCTAGAATAGCCAATAAGGGCCAACGTTGAAACGAAGCCACGTCCTAGTTCAGCTTCAGGAAAAAACCAGCCAGTTAGAATCAATCGTGCTGATGACTGACGCATTGAATAGCCAATGAAATTCTGAAAACAACGATGTGACGCATGAGGGGGTGGCGATAATGGGGAAAACCAAAGAAATCCGTGCGTAAATGGTAATTAGATGGTCTCGTGAACGCGCGTCCATTGTTGCGCCTCAGCATGGCGCACCAGTGTGGCTTATTTCTCAGCGTTTTTTTTCAGTTTGGGAGCGTATTTATTGTAGAAAATGGTGAAAAGGACCGTCCAAGAAGGAAGAAGGAGGAATTTTGCTCGTCGTGAAAGTGACGTGTCAGGAGAGGAGATCAGATAAGATCAGATAACAGAGCGCACGCCTGCGCAGAAGGACATTTCCTCCGTTCGGAGAAGATTTTGCTCTGCATACGTAAGTATTTGACTAAATTGTGACTTATATTACAGCTTATATTATATTATTACGTATATATTGTATCATAATTGGTAGTATTATTCATATTATTATTACGTTTTACTGTATATTTCGACATAAACAAGTTTTACTTTGAATAAATACAAAAGCCTTTGTTTGTGTGTGTGTGTGGGGGGAGGAGTATGAGTGAGTTGTTTGTTGGGGTGTTGTGTGTGTGTGGGGGGGGGGTCATTGTGTAAAGTAGTACAATACAGAAAAGATGGAACATTTTGTAAATGACTTATCTCTTTATTTTCAATAATGGGCAGTCATTGAGGATCAGATGTGGATTGTGGAGCCAGTATGTCAATGCCTGATTTACTAAGTCTAAAAAGAGTACTAAATTGCCCTGAAAAAAGTTTGCGCGTGCTGTTGTTGGTTTTGCACAGAATGGCAGTCATCTGAGAGGAGATGTGTGGATTGGGAGCCATCAGCAAGTGGTCACATAGAGGGACAAGGTGCAGATGGACATTGGCAACTGTTATTCATTTTAAAATGAAACAATTTTTGTGTTGCACATATTTATGTTTTTGTATATATTTTTTTTTCATTGTTGTTCCAGGTGTATGGTGGAGAGGAGAGATCCCTCTGCACCAGAAGGCATTCTGGGAGACCCTCACCGAGCAGCTGGCAGAAGCAGGGTCTTCCTCCACAGCCAGACCTGTCCCCCTCCTGCTCCGTGTGGGAGCACATCACATACTGGTTTTTATCAGTGGGCAGAGGACTACTGGTAGGCTGAAGTGCAGGCACTGTAATGCTAAAACACAGTTGAAATGCTCCTCATGTGATGTACCTTTGTGCTTGATACCGACTAGAGATTGCTACAGTGACTGGCATGCTGCCAACCTGTAAATGGTTATAATTGTAAATATGTTCAAATATGTGAATAGTTTGCTGTGTTGTAAAAGATAGTCATTTTTTTATATAAATTACATTTTCCACAACAACAACACTTGTTTTGACTCTTTTTATATGCAAAATTTAGCTTTATGTTTCAGTAACTTTTTTTCAGCAATATTGATAGTGAATCTGAATGTGGGATAGGATACCTCTAAGTGTCACCTTTCATTAGAGGCCAAGATTATGACTGTACGATGAAGCGTTCAAGAGTTATGTCCTTTTATCCGAGGTATGTGACCATGTTTATCCAAGTGCCATTTTGGAGTCTCCAAATGTGCCATTTTTGGAAACGCCTAGACATACTCTTACAAAAACATGTGTAAAATACTCATTTTTAGTGGTATTGTTATCAAATTTGAACTTGCACTAGGTAAGGCTTCATGCTGTGGTCCCATTGTGTTTTCCAGCTAATAAGTCACAGCTGCACTCATCTGCAGACATCTGTTTACAAAAAAATTCAGGCGGAAAAAAAACTTAAATTTCTGTGTGTTCAAACTTAGATTACTCAATGCTAGTAGCACTTACAGTGATTCTGACAGTTGTGGGAAAAAACTTCAGATGTTTACCTTCAAAAGACACCAAAACCATCCATGTGCTACAAACGGTTCAAGAATAGCTTTCAATTTACTTTGGGTATGCCTTGGATAGGCGTTTTATGCGAATTATACAGGAATGTTAAGGGGTTAAAGTACGAGGCCTGGAAATGACCAAAACATTGGAATAACTGCATGTTCCATTAAAAATAGCGGACTTCCTGTGGGAGTTAGAGCAGGGGTCCATGAGACTTTTTTGTAGGTCTGAGGATGATACATCAGTCCCACAAAGTTCAAGTCTGTAGGTTGAAGCATATCGAGGGGCTCGTCGTTTTAAAAAAAGAAGGTGGCGCTTTTGAGCCACTTTTGTGTGCTCATGCGCAGCACCCATAAAATATGTAAATTTCGCAGACAATGAATGCGTGTGCAAAATCTCGTGAGTTTTCGAGTATGTTAAGGCCCCCAAAAAGGCGATTCATTTCGGAGAAGAATAATAATAATAATAATAATAATTAAAGCTGCAAGCAGCGTTTATCGGGCCCTCGCCCCCATTGCCACCGCCCCCCACGTGTCCACCCACCTTCACAAGCCAGTCGGATCAAGATACCGTGAAATCCAATTTGGTTATAAATTGGAAAGGTTGCTCCTAGCTTGAATCCAGTATAAAACAAGGAATTGAGTTGAATCTACTCAAGTTGAGTTCTAAGTTCAAAACAGCTGTAACTGTCACAGCTGTCAATAATTTTAAACAATAAATAGTCGCGATCGATCTCCAGAGCAGATTTCAGAAACGTTCCAGCCTCTCTCATGCAAACTTGACTAGCAATGATCTTTTGTCTGATTAGATTCAAACACGCTTTCTTTTCTTGCATCATGACGTACTTGGCATTATGGTATACTTCTTGTTCAAACTTTCTACACCTATGTTATTGTAATGATCATAATTCTTTCAACAACACATTTTTCAAGTAGTACTTATCAAAGAGCTCCATCTGCCAACTTGTATAACATGCATTATAACATCTCCAATCAAGAACACCAGCCTCACAAGTTTTTGTGAGATTCTGTATTTCCAACATTGTTTACCAGACTGTAGCTTCATTACAAGAATGGAACCTGGAGCTATCCACGCCCCTTTTTAGGCAATTTTATTTGTTATTAATTTTTTTGTTAGGTCATACAAAAGTTTTTTCTACACTTTTTTTTCCTTTGTGCCAGGAATATGCAATGCACATAATCTTGCCTTTTCGTATCAAACAACTAGTTTACAGCTTTAAGCTTTACACAACAGGGAATGAAATAATTTATTCTTACTCATATACCATAATACTTACAAAACATAAAATATTTCCTATAAAATACCACTTTTTTTCCACAAAGTTTGTAACAAGACCACAATGGGACCACATTACCACAATGTGTGGTGATGACCTGGTACAAATAAGACATTTTGCATTTAGCTTGGGAATCGTATGTAGATTGTACACCAAAATTTAGGAGAATTTGACCAAATGTCTTGGAGGTTTTTATTTACCATGAGCACATGGAGCACATGACCAAATGTCAAAAAATGCATATTCAATTGAAAATACGGACATTTTTGTGTATTAGAGCATGGTGCCAAGACTTTTCAGTCAGATCCATCAGGCACAATGTTCATTCTTGTAGGTGAACCTTATACTAGGGCTTGTCAATATAGCAGGTGAATGAAGCGGTAGCTCTATTTAGCAAATTTTTGCACACCACTGCCTGAATCCATGAAATGTTGTAATTTATAGGGCAGGGCAAATTAAGCGTTATTATCGCGTTACGCATTCTTTATTAACGCCAACATTTATTTTATTGCGCGTTAACGCAGTTAAAAAACAAAAATAAAATACGTAAATTTCGCAGACAATGAATGCGTGTGCAAAATTCATGAGTTTTCGAGTATGTTAAGGCCCCCAAAAAGGCGATTCATTCGGAGAATATATAATAATAATTAAGCTGAAGCAGCGTTTATCGGCCCCGCACCCCTGCACCCACCCTCCTCATGTCCACCACCTTCCCAAGCTATAGGAATAAAGACAATACATGAATTCCATTTGTTGTAAAATGGAAAGGTTGTTGTCCAAAATATGAAAAGAGAAAGAACTGTAGTTGAATCTACTCAGACCTGAGTCTCTAATACCAAAACAAGGCTGTACTGTCACAGCTGTGTATCATCCTCAAAAATATAGAGTCAGAGATCTGATGTCCATAGCAGATTTAAAGAAATTTATCCAGCCTTCATCTCATGCAGACT
>JAGFBZ010000337.1:0-51615 GCA_018398805.1 Hirundichthys speculiger | reverse complement strand
TCTATATAGACATCATCCCAGCATTGACCTCCACCTGTCTATATAGACATCATCCCAGCATTGTCCTCCACCTGTCTATATAGGTGTCTCTGGGATATCAAATAACATGCTGACCTGCAGTCTAATCTTCTGACCATCTCATTGTAGCTGCCTACATCTGTTTACATTGTCATTTCTGTAGTTCATGTACTAACAATGAACCAGTCAGAATAGAAGTACATGGAATTATTATTTCATATATATATATATATATATATATATATATATATATATATATATATATATATATATATACATATATATATATATGTACAGGGGGTGATAGTAAAAAAAAAATCCTGAGCCTGAACTTTTTTTCCCCTGGGAGGTAAGCGAGCCCCTAAGCCCAGATATATGCCCCGATCAACACAATTGTCATTTTTTGTCCTCTTAAAGTGTAAGTCTGGTGTAAATTGACCCATGGTCCTGTTGTTCAAGCTCACCACATGTAGCCCATAGAAAACAGAATGAGACAATCGAACAACATAGGCCAGGGGTGTGATTCCCTGGGACAACATTTTGATAAATAGTTCATTAAATTGAATATTCTGATGACTCTTGTAGATTTTCCAGACATGAGATGAACAAACCCAATACAAGCCTATATTACAGTAGCATCTTAATTGTGGAGAGCATCAGAACTCTTGGGACCCTGGGCCTGGTAGGCCTGTTCAGTAATCCATCCCTGCTTTTAACTAGTCACTAACCTGCATGCATATTGCTTGTATAGCACACTGATACTACGGATACTACAGCCATGCTAAAAAAGGTCAATGGGTGACAATTATAATACTCAAAAGTAAACTAGAAATTGAATAAATCAATGAATATTGGATTTGTTTACAGTATTGATTAGGAGCCAAACCATTGACAAAAAGGCCATGAGCAAGGAGACATTCAATTTTCTGAAAAATATGCACCATTTATTGTAAATATTTTTTGCAACAGCTACAGTGCAACAAACAAGTGAAATTAAAAGAACAATAAGTCGCAAGCATTTAAAGTGCTTCAAAACAATTAGATATTAAGAGAACTAAAAGTATCAATCATTTAAAGTTCTTCAAGGACTAAAAAACAATGAGAAATAAATAAAATAAAATGAATAAATAAGCAAATACTGTTTACTACACAAAACCTTACACAACACTCAACATTTGTTCATTCAAAATAAGTTGCTATTAAACTGTAAGTTCAGTATAAATTGACCCATAGCCCTGTTGTATAAGCTCACCACATGCAGCCCACACACAAAAAATAATGAGACAATTTGGGACAACATAGGCCAAATTATGTACAGGCTGCTTAAAGCAGACCCATAACTGGGCCTATGTTGTATGATTGTCTCATTCTGTTTTCTATGGGCTGCATGTGGTGAGCTTATACAACAGAACCATAGGTCAATTTACACCAGACTTACACTTTAAGAGGACAATAAATAGCAATAATTTAAAGTGCTTCAAGAACTGAAAAACAATGAGAAATAAATAAAAAAAAATAAGCAAATACTGTTTACTACAGAAAACATTTGCCCCTCCATTTATTTTTCCTTTTTGAGCAGGGTTTTGGGTTAGAAGAACCTTTCCTTTTTAACATGTTTGGTGCAGATGATGCTTTGGGTTGGAAGAGTTGGAAAAAACATGTTGGTGCTGAGGAGGTGGTGGCTGTTGCTGAGGAGGTGGTGGCTGTTGCTGAGGAGGTGGTGGCTGTTGCTGAGGTTAGGGAAGCTGGTGCAAAAAGATGTTGTTTGTGTAGTGAAGAGGGGGCTGTGGCAAATGGAGGACATCTGGCTTGTCCAGAGATGATGGCTGGAGAAGATGAGGGTGTGTCCGGTGTCTTGGTGGCTTGTGAAGATGAGTTAGAGACTGGGAGAGAGGAGAGTTTGGGTGGCCATTTCTTTTTCAGGGCCTGTTGACCAGAGGAGGTGGCGACTTGTGTTGATGAGGTAGAGGCTGGCACAGAGGAGGATTTTGCTGGCCATTTCTTTTTCAGGGCCTGTTGACCAGAGGAGGTGGCGACTTGTGTTGATGAGGTAGAGGCTGGCACAGAGGAGGATTTTGCTGGCCATTTCTTTTTCAGGGCCTGTTGACCAGAGGAGGTGGCGACTTGTGTTGATGAGGTAGAGGCTGGCACAGAGGAGGATTTTGCTGGCCTTTGGATTTTTAGGGCCTGTTGAACCTGTTTGTTTGCCTCTTTTGAGGACTGCATCCTTGCTGCCTCACTCAGCCTTTTCTGTCTTAGTGCCTGTTCAGTCTCTTTCTTTTTCTGTAAATGTAATTGGTAGTTTTGAAATGATGAAAGGCAGGCTCGCCTCAGAGGCTGGTCAATGGCCATAGTTGAGGCTGTCTGGTCCCTGGCTTTAAGTGTGGACTTGATTACTGCAAGGCTCTCATATGTTTCCACATTCATGGAGCACCTGTCATCTTCAAGGATATCATTCATCAAATTAAATGAACCTTCGACCAAGGGGCCTGTGAAAATGGACAGAAGAGCTTTAACTAGCTTGCATAAGGTTGGATACCTCACATCTCTCTCTGCCGTTTTCAAGGAGGCAACATGGCTCCACCAGTCTACATCCACTCGACAATCGCCTTCATTGTAGCTCTGTCCATGAAGGAGCATGTCGCCATCCAGCTGGTAGGCCCGGCATTCCTCTACCAGCTGACCAATTTCTTCCAAAGGGGCAACATTTGGCAAGGCTTCTCCTAAAGCAGTAAAAGCTCCAATGACACCATCAGATTGCATTAAAGCTGGAGTCAGAGCAGAGAGTGATGAGAGTATGGTGTTGTCCAGGGGAAGGTTTTTTAGCAGAAACTCCGCTGACCTCATATATCCTTCTCTTAGAGAGACATAGATACGATCAACCCATATCATTCCCTCCACACGGGCTTTGTTCATGGCTATGTAGCAAAACTTCCCAACAGAGAGCCTCTTGTTTGGCAGTTGCAGATCCCTTCTCCGTACATCAACCTTGACAATCTCCTTGTGACTCAGTGGGACAGCATTTGGTCGCATAAATTTGCTCAGGAGCTCTCTTACAAGGGCCACCATTTCCATGTGCAGCAAATGCACCATAGGCTTTTCATGCTGAAGCTTTTTGGCAAATAGCTGAAATGTTGGAAGGACCCCTGCAACCTGCAAATATAAAGACAACAACAATTATTATTATTATTATTATTATTATTATTATTATTATTATTATAATAATAATAGTAATATAATAATAATAATAATAATAATAATAATAATAATAATAATAATAATGAGTCATTAAAAATCACAACCAGTGTTGGGAAGTAACTTAATACAAGTATGATTCTGCATTAAAATACAAATATATAACTAAAGACAGCTGAATTTTAACCAAGCTAAATATTAATAGGGAGGTTTTATCAAAAATACTAGTCATACTGCTCAACAGAAGAAAAAACTTTTTGATATATGATATATATTTTCGTACAACCTATGAGAATCTGTCACCGTCTTATGATTGCACAAAATGAACCACTAGGTGGCAGTAAATCCCTCATCTACGTAAGAGTAGTAGTAGTAGTAGTAGACATCTGAGTAAGGGCATTGTTACCTTGTTACACAGTTCTTCACTGTATTATAGTACACCACAGTTGATGTTATTCTCATTAATTTTATTATTGTTGTTAAACTGACTGTTTAATTTGTATCATGTATACAATGAAGGTCATTAGCAAGAATTACCAGTGGAATTACCACTGCAACCACTTATTAGCTTAAGGTGTTATTTTTAATCTTAAATTTAAGTTACAATGTGTTTGCCTAGTCATAACATACCTCTAAACAGGTCGAGCATGACCTTCACTCTTTGAAACTCTGTAAGGAGCACAGAGATTCGTGCCTTTCTCTCTTGGTTAGCTTGTGTTGACACTGCTGCTGCCTGCTCTTGCTGAATGACACGTATCCTGGCCTTTTCCTCAACTGAGAGCTCATGTCTCTCAAAAACTTGATACAGAAGCCTTCTGTAGCACACACAGAAGAAGAAACGTCTATGTAAATAAATGTATACAAACCTTAATATGCTGCTAATTTTCTACTTCCAGAATAACACATAACCATTCTAAACTTGTGTACAACATGGGGGATCATTAGGCCTACATGCCACAAGGACTAAAACTAAAACAAGCAAGACACGAAATGTATTACCAAAATGTTTGCATTTTGCATTACCTGTATTTGTGCTCCTCATTTGGGTCCAGCACATGATAGTAGTGCACCACGAGCACATCCAGGAGCTCGTTTGTTCTGTTGCACACCTCCAGCATTTGGATAAATCGGTTGCTGATGGGCCTTATCAAGCTCTTGGGTGGGAGATGGAGTAAACGTTGAAACTGTGCAAAAATCTCCTTCTGTTTAGGTGCCTTCTAGATATCATAATAAATATCAGAGCAAAGATCTTCCACTTCTGAGCCAAACGGTTTCATGAGGGCCTTAGCAGTATTTGACACCATGTGAACAGTGTCTCCTGATATATCCAGGAGATTGGGGTTCTCCATCCTTGCTAACGTTTCAAGACCAGATTTTTTTCCCTCATCACAGCACAATTGTCCAAAAGAATGCTAATGACTTGTCTCCATTCCAGCCTATATGCTTGCAGAACATCTTTTAGTTGCAGCATCAGTGCTGAGGCAGTTGCAACATTGACCTCTTTGCTGGCAAGGTGCTGTGTTTTCACCCTGCCTGCATCCTCGTCATAAAATCGGACAAGTACATTTAGAATTTTATCCATGTTTTTGTCTGTGGCCTCATCAATATTGAGTGAAAACATGTTATCCTTAAGCTTGTCAGACAGGTTTCTTTTGAATTCTGGTGAGATGCCGTGTGTAATTAGATAGCCTGCATGCTGCCTCGAGACAGACAGATGCGTAAGGGCGAGTTTATCCTCCGCTAATTTTTTGCACAGCGTGACGAGTGGACGTGTGATTGTAAACGACAGATCATTCTCAGCAATAAAGGAGCACAGACGAATTTTTAAATCAGCCACGCGATCTGTCATTGAGGAGTGGATATCTGCTGTGGCTGATGCCCCCGGCAAACGTGAGGTGTATTGAATTGCTCGTGAAGCTGCTTGGTGACTAGCGTCTAACTCGTGCCGTGGCAGCACTTTTTTCCCACTAGTTCCATATAATATTTTTTTTGCGCACAAAGTGCAGAAACATGCTCCTAGTTGGCGAAGTTTCTGGCACCAGCTCCCAAAGGGCTTTCCGTCTCTGCCTACCTCCTCAATCCAAGACCAACGCCATTTGTTTTTTATAGCTTGGTCGACAACTTTGGTGTCTTCCCCTGGCTTCATAAAATTACACTCCATGCCTCCATGCTGCCAAACACATTCCTACACAAACACAATCGCACGTGAAGTGACTCCTGAACGGTCTGCGGACGTTGACTCGCTGTTTTGGTAGGAAACAGATCCAGGGCGAGAGAGAGTCCGTCGAAATAAAAGCACCAACCTAATAAAATACGGTGAAACTCTTTCATTTAAGGAATATAATTTACAGGAAAGTCCAAGAGCCATTAGGTTGACCGTTTGCTTTTACTGTATTACAAGTTAATGTCTATTTTATACGTTTTATGTTGGTGAACACATTTATTTTGGTGATTTCGGTTAACAGCCTGGAGCCTGGTGACGCGAGGCTAGAATCAATCTGATTGGCCAAAACCCAAGACCACCCCCTACACTATTACCGATTGGCTTAAGTATGGCTACTGGTGTAGTTTTGAGTGAAAGCACCTCTCGGATCTACGCGAACGGCAAACCTGATTTTATTTATTTTTTCTCGCAAACACCTCGATATGCCGGAATTCCGGCGTGACGCCGGAGCGCTATCACCCATGTATATATATATATATATTCACATTAGGGGTGCAACAGTACAAGTGGCTCACGGTACGCTCCGTACTGCGGTTTTTGTTTAATTAATTGTTCCTGATCTTTAAATCCGCATCCAATGATTCGTTCTGCGCCAAGAGGCACAACTGGTAACAACTAGATCTTAGGCAGGTAAGATCTGGGTTTAGGGAGGTGGAAGATTGCGTTCTGTTAACTGTTAACTGTTTTCACTCCCTCGCTGGTGTATTCAACAGCAAAACCAAAATGCTCCCATGCTGGCAATTTAGTTTTCTCCCAACTTCTCCGCTACCGCTGGCCATGCCTGCTTGTTTTTTTTTTTTTTTTTTCCATTTCCTGCATCTATGAGCTGCAGTCAACCGGCTAAAGTGTGATAGTCTGGTCACTGTGAGTGAGCAGAGATGAGTGCACATTGACATGCAGTGGCGGGCCTGTTGCCTAAAAGGCATGTGTTACACTTGTACAATGACGACAACTTTCATCCAGGTGCCAGTGTTATTATTGTCCAACGAACACAGTAAAACTGCAAAACAGAGCATAGATTCTAATATGAGTATCGGCTTTCTGTGCTGCTATCTTGATCATCTTGTGCTTCACGACTGAGCTTGTTTCCTGCTACGACAGGATTACGGCACCAAATAATACAATAACCAGTAATATAACTCGTACTGTCCTACAGTTAACAATTAATGCAACTCTTAGTTCTACAGTTAACCAAATGATGTACTGTACAGAATAGATGCAGTCTACCACAATAACCAATTCCACACTTTTAGCTGCTGCTATAATTTGTTCACTCATATGTCTGCAACTGAGCACTGTGTTTATTTGTGTGTAAACTAAAAATACTAACCATTTGTTGCATTAACCAGTTTACATAGTGTTTGTGTACCTACTAAACTGCTCATATCAGTTGTCCAACACATCAGTCACTGAACATCACACATAAGATGCAGCATATTGGCTGCTTCATGTTTACAACCCTCTGAACTTACTATTTATTTACATGACAACAATAAAATTACAAGGTAAGGCTACTATCATTGCAGCGCGGCGCCATTAACTATCATTTACACTCACACGAGGCGCTCAGACGACGCTACAGTGGGCGCGACATGCTACATTAGCAGCTGAAGCTAACAGTAGTTAGCTGCCTTATTTGTGGACGTCAACTACATTGTAAACGTATAAATATGGCACCACAACCTAACAATAAACTTAATCCAACTGTAGGAGGCGCTTGTGCACTTTGCTCACCTGCAAAACAGAACATAGATTCTAATATGAGTATCGGCTTTCTGTACTGCTGTCTTGATTATCTTGTGCTTCACGACTGAGCTTGTTTCCTGCTCCGACAGGATTACGGCACCAGTCAGCCACATTACAAAGCCGACACTGCCCCCTTCTGACGCAAATGGGTATTGCGCCATAGTTACTCCAGGTGAAACAGGTGAGTCCCTTACCAGTGACACAAAGCGTTTTAAACTACATTAATGAGCAAAATAATGTTGGGGGGACCTAGTTAATCACAAGAACCAATAAAGAAATAATTCTGGACATAATTTGAACCAGTAAAATGTCCAGGGTGCCACACATGCACGCTCACGTGCAAGTCCAATGCAAAGTTATTGGAACATAAATACCGCGGGACATAAAAGCGTCCCGTGTCCCGTCTCCTGTGCAGGTCGTACCGAACCGTACCGTATTTTACCCAGTACTTGTATGTCATTCCCAAGACAAATTAAATCTGTATTGGCTGCAAAAGGAGGCTCTACACCAAACTAATAAATTATTGTGCTCTAAAATCAAGTGTTTCAGTTTCATTGTCCAACCCCTGCAAGTATTTACAGTGTATTTTAACAGACAAATCACAAACTAAACGTTTCATTCAGTATATGAACATTTATAATTATCTTCTGCTGCCACTAGATGGAGACAAAGACCATTCTTTAAAAGTAAACTCTTCAAGCTGAAGAAAAAATAAGATTAAAATATTCGCATAAATTCAGTAAATGCCTCTAAAATTCTCAAATAATTCTGGGATCATGCTGACATGTACAGCTACATTTCTGGTAATTTTGGTGACTCTAAATGAAAAATTAAGGGTCATAAAAATTAAGTTGAGCTGCCAGAATTATGAGAATCGGTTATCATTTGACATTTTGAAAAATATAGAGTGGTGGACTTCTGAATTGACCATATGTTGCAGTGTATGAAATGTTTGGTTGAGTGAAAGGAACATGATTCTTCAGTCTTACGTCCTTATGACCAACATGTGATTTTTTATGAATTTATTTCATTTGCATGCGACAAAACCATCCACTTCCTGTTTGACGATGAACAGCACTGGCACCGTTGGACGTGCATACACGAAATTATACATCATGCATTAGAACACTTCTGACTTCCATCTGACCGCTTCTCAGGCTGATATGATGAAGAGGGAAGTAGATAATGGACATAATAAGACCAAAATAATATTCCTATGACCAGATGGTGGCGCTATGGAGTTCATCCAAGATTGTCATATACACTTGTTCAGGGTGGAAGAATAATCAGACATATAGATTTTGGTGCAGATTGAACAATCCATGTGCAAGTTATAACAACCTTTCCATTTGTGGCGAGACATCAAACTTTGCCGTACTCTCACAGCCATGCCCGTTGATAAAAAGTTACAGTTTTCACTGTCAGTCATCTTCAATGTCTTTAGTACTGAATTGAACTGGTTTGAGGTCTGTCGACTCATCACACTTGAAGCAGTGATGCCTAATGCAAAACTTGACATTTCCTGTTGCCAATAGGTGGCGCTATAACGGTTCCTCAATCTGATAGCTGCTATGTGTTAAGGATCGGACTACGATCATACTGATCCGTTTTGGACCAGATTAAACACTTTATGGCCGAGTTACAGTCCATTTCTCTTTCATGGCAAGTCTTCGAAATGACATCAAACTTCGCCGCGTCACTACAGCCACGCCCTCTGGTAAAAAGTTATATGCTTCGCAAACTTTCTTCGGCAATGTGTCTAGATTAGAACAAAAAAAGTTTGGAGTCAATCGGACCAAATCTCTGGGAGGAGTTCGTAAAGTACGAGGCCTGGAAATGACCAAAACATTGGAATAACTGCATGTTCCATTAAAAATAGCGGACTTCCTGTGGGAGTTAGAGCAGGGGTCCATGAGACTTTTTTGTAGGTCTGAGGATGATACATCAGTCACACAAAGTTCATGTCTGTAGGTGGAAGCATATCGAGGGGCTCGTCGTTTTAAAAAAACAAGGTGGCGCTATTGAGCCACTTTTGTGTGCCCATGCGCAGCACCCATAAAATATGTACATTTCGCAGACAATGAATGTGTGTGCAAAATTTCGTGAGTATTCGAGTATGTTAAGGCCCCCAAAAAGGCGATTCATTTTGGAGAATAATAATAATAATAATAATAATTAAAGCTGCAAGCAGCATTTATCGGGCCCTCGCACCCATTGCCACCACCTTCCCCAGGTGTCCACTACCTTCCCAAGCCAGTTGGGAATAAAGACAATACAGTGAAAATCCAATTTGGTTATAAAAATGGAAAGGTTGCTGCCCAGCTTGAATCCAGAGGTATGAAAACAAAAAGAACTGAAGTCGAATCTACTCAGAGCTGAGTTCTAGTTCTAGCAAGAACCAGGAAAACTGAACACAATACTGCTGTTACCTCAGACTCGTCCATGCACAAAATGTGGATGGTGAATGAGGACTTTTATCAGTATGAGCTGTAGGAATCCAAGGCTGATCTGATAAAGCACACATAGGATACAAAACACACTAAATGTGACCAAGATCATGGTCCATTGATGAGACAGTAGCGCTGTCCAAGATTGTCAGATGCACTTGTTCAGAGTGAAAGAATCATCAAATATATGAATGTTCAAGCAGATTGGATAATGCATGTGTAATTCAGAACAACTTTTCCATTCATGGAAAGAGATCTGTTTTAGTAGAGCCTACAGTTAGTCTCAACAATAGTATGTTAGGACCAATAGTCATGGCTACAGTTACAGGAATGGATGAAGACCAGACTAGAGCAGACTGGTCTGAAACAGCCTCATCATAGCTAGGCTGCTATAGGTCTATGTGGGCAGGGAGACACCAACACGATCCACTGACTGGTGTTCTCAGCTTTTCTCTTCCCACCTTCACCTTTCTTATTCAGCTGTAACCATAGTTACTGTTTTAATATCATTGCACTCCCATAAAGTGACAAAGGGATTTCTATTTATTCATATTCCTAGTTAATTCCTGTATTGGCCAGAATATAGGACGACTCTGATTAAATGACAAGGGCGTAGATGGTACTGGGGAGGGGGGATCATGTCCCCCCCAGATTTGGGGGGACATGCCCCCCACCACCACCGTCCCTCCACTATCTGCCCCCCACCACCACCGTCCGTATGTAAGGCACCAAACATAGGGAGAACTAGAAAAACTCAGAGAGCACAGACCTCCACCAAGCAGTTCGTCTGTCTCACAATGAAAAAGAGTCCCTTAAAAAGTTCCTGGATCCAGAAAGTGATCCGGCACAGCTGATCCATTTCATAGCATCGTGTTTCTTGTACGACTAATGATATAATCAGCTGTACTCTTAAATTTGAAGCTTAAAGTCGGAAAAGGATTGAAATCTACTATCTACCAGGAGTTTTCGTTTCATTTCATTAACTGTTCATTTTGTTTTTTTTATTTTTTAATTCCACATTCCATGACGTCCCAATTTTTAAACTGGAAAGCGCTCAGTTCTCAGGTTATGTTGTCCGGCGCTTTAAGTTCCGATTTCCAATGTAACTGTAATGCACCATTTCGACCCCGGGGTCATAAGGGGTGCTGGTGTCTGCCAGTTGCGGTTACCATGTTGATCATAAACAACTGTCTAATAACTGAGCTGGTGATCTTTCTGCCACATTAAGCCAGAGAAGAGGGAGGAGAAAAATCAGTGTTTATTTCAAGAACTAAAAGATCTGAACCAGAGTGGTGTTTCGTTGTTGGACTTCTGTGCTCGTCATGGACTGTCCATAACGAACACCATGTTCAAGCATAAGAGTGTCCACATGTGCACTTGGCACCAGGACACTCTAGGCCACAGTTCGATGATATACTTCATAATCGTATCGTCGGATTTGCGGCCGCATGTCTTGGACACTCGGGTGAAGAGAGGGGTGGAGCTGTCAACTGATCACCACCTGGTGGTGGGTTGGCTCAGATGGTGGGGGAGGATGCCGGTCAGACCTGGCAGGCCCAAACGTGTTGTGAGGGTCTGCTGGGAACGTCTGGCAGAGTCTCCTGTCAGAGAGAGCTTTAACTCACACCTCCAGCAGAACTTCGACCATGTTCCGAGGGAGGCAGGGGACATTGAGTCCGAGTGGGCTATGTTCCGGGCCTCTATTGTTGAGGTGGCCGACCGGAGCTGTGGCCGTAAGGTCGTTGGTGCCTGTCGTGGCGGCAATCCCAGAACTCGTTGGTGGACACCAGCAGTGAGGGATGCCGTCAAGCTGAAGGAGTCCTATCAGGCCTTTTTGGCATGTGGGACTTTGGAGGCAGCTGACAGGTTTTGGCAGGCTAAGTGGAAACGCGGCTTCGGCGGTTGCTGAGGCAAAAACTCGGACATGGGAGGAGTTTGGAGAGGCCGTGGAGAACGACTTCCGAACGGCTTCGAAAGAATTTTGTTCCACCATCCGACGTCTCAGGAGGGGGAAGCAGTGCTCCGTCAACACTGCATACAGTGGGGATGGGGAGCTGTTGACCTCGACTCGGGACGTAGTGGATCGGTGGAGGGAATACTTCGAAGACCTCCTCAATCCCGCCGACACGTCCTCCAATGAGGAGGCAGAGTCTGGGGACTCAGGGGCGGACTCTCCTATCTCTGGGGCTGAGGTTGCCGAGGTGGTTAAAAAGCTCCTCGGTGGCCGGGCCCCGGGTGTGGATGATATCCGCCCGGAGTTCCTCAAGGCTCTGGATGCTGAGGGGCTGTCTTGGTTGACACGCCTCTGCAGCATCGCGTGGACGTCTGGGACAGTACCGCTGGATTGGCAGACTGGGGTGGTGGTCCCCCTCTTTAAAAAGGGGAACCGGAGGGTGTGTTCCAACTACAGGGGGATCACACTCCTCAGCCTCCCTGGGAAGGTCTATTCAGGGGTCCTGGAGAGGAGGGTCCCTCGGATAGTTGAATCTCGGATTGAAGAGGAGCAGTGTGGTTTTCGTCCCGGCCGTGGAACGGTGGACCAGCTCTACACCCTCTTCAGGGTCTTGGAGGGGACATGGGAGTTCGCCCAACCAGTCTACATGTGTTTTGTGGACTTGGAGAAGGCGTTCGACCGTGTTCCCCGGGGATTCCTGTGGGGGGTGCTTCGGGAGTATGGGGTGCCGGACTCCCTTGTACGGGCTGTCCGGTCCCTGTACGACCGGTGCCAGAGTTTGGTCCGCATTGCCGGCAGTAAGTCGGATACGTTTCCAGAGAGTTGAACTCTGCCAAGGCTGCCCTTTGTCACCGATTCTGTTCATTACTTTTATGGACAGAATTTCTAGGCGCAGTCGAGGTGTTGAGGGGATCCAGTTCGGTGGCCTCAGGATTGGGTCTCTGCTATTTGCAGATGATGTGGTTCTGTTGGCTTCATCGAGCCGTGATCTACAACTCTCGCTGGAGCAATTTGCAGCCGGTTGTGAAGCGGCTGGGATGAGAATCAGCACCTCCAAATCCGAGACCATGGTCCTCAGCCGGAAAAGGGTGGAGTGCCCTCTCCGGGTTGGGGATGAGGTCCTTCCCCAAGTGGAGGAGTTTAAGTATCTCGGGATCTTGTTCACGAGTGAGGGCAGGATGGAGCGGGAGATCGACAGACGGATCGGTGCGGCATCTGCAGTGATGCGGGTGCTGCGCCGTTCTGTTGTGGTAAAGAAGGAGCTGAGTCGGAAGGCGAAGCTCTTGATTTACTGGTCGATCTACGTTCCCACCCTCACCTATGGTCATGAGCTTTGGGTAGTGACCGAAAGAACAAGATCGCGGATACAAGCGGCTGAAATGAGCTTCCTTCGCAGGGTGGCCGGGCTCTGCCTTAGAGATAGGGTGAGAAGCTCAGTCATCCGGGAGGGGCTCAGAGTAGAACCGCTGCTCCTCTGCATCGAGAGGAGCCAGATGAGGTGGCTCGGGCATCTGTTTAGGATGCCTCCTGGTGATGTGTTCCGGGCACGTCCCACTGGGAGGAGACCCCGGGAAAGACCCAGGACATGCTGGAGGGACTATGTCTCTCGGCTGGCCTGGGAACGCTTCGGGATCCCCCCAGAGGAGCTGGAAGAAGTGGCTGGGGAGAGGGGTGTCTGGGCTTCCTTACTCCGGCTGCTGCCCCCGCGACCCGACCTCGGATAAGCGGAAGAAGATGGATGGATGGATATTATCAGGACTAGATTTGACGTCTGTGTAGTGTTCTCCGTCATCGGAAATTTTTATTAATTTCAATTTTTGTAGGAGTGAAACATTCCTCCTCCGCAGGGCCTGTCACTCTTCACCCAGTTTGGCAGAACCTTCGGGTTGGGCTCCCCCACCTCCGGGCCATAAACCAGGGGATAGCCAATGTCACCCTGACGACACTAATCAGAAAAGCTTTTGAGCAGCCATATACACACGTGGACAAAATTGTTGGTACCCCTCAGTTAAAGAAGGAAAAACCCACAATTCTCACTGAAATCACTTGAAACATGAAACAAAAGTAACAATAAATAAAAATTTATTGAAAATCAAATAATCAAAATCAGCCATCACTTTTGAATTGTTGATTAACATAATTATTTAAAAAAACAAACTAATGAAATAGGGCTGGACAAAAATGATGGTACCTCTATAAAAGATTGAAAACTATTTGACCAGAGTGACATGATTAACTCAGGTGTGTCCTTTAATTGACATCACAGGTGTTTCCAAACTCATAATCAGTCAGTCTGCCTATTTAAAGGCAGACAAGTAGTCACTTTGCTGTTTGGTGAAAAGGTGTGTACCACACTGAACATGAACAACAGAAAGCGAAGGAGAGAATTGTCCCAGGACATCCGAAAAAAAATTATAGACAAACATCTTAAAGGTAAAGGCTATAAGACCATCTCTAAACAGCTTGAAGTTCCTGTGACAACAGTGGCTCATATTATTCAGAAGTTCAAGACCCACGGGACAGTAGCCAACCTCCCTGGACGTGGCCGCAAGAGGAAAATTGATGACAAATTGAAGAGACGGATCGTTCGAATTGTATCCAAAGAGCCCAGAACAACCTCCAAAGAAATTAAAGGTGAACTCCAAGGCCAAGGTACATCAGTGTCAGATCGCACCATTCGTCGTTGTTTGAGCCAAAGTGGACTTCATGGGAGACGACACCACTGCTGAAAAAAATAATAAAAAAGCAAGACTGGAATTTGCAAAAATGCATGTTGACAAGCCACAAAGCTTCTGGGAGAATGTCCTTTGGATAGATGAGACCAAACTGGAGCTTTTTGGTAAGGCACATCAACTCTATGTTCATAGACTCAAAAACCAAGCATACGAAGAAAAGAACACTGTCCCTACGGTGAAACATGGAGGAGGCTCAGTAATGTGTTGGGGCTGCTTTGCTGCATCTGGCACAGGGTGTCTTGAATGTGTGCAAGGTAAAATGAAATCTGAAGACTATCAAGGCATTCTGGAGAGAAATGTGCTGCCTATTGTCAGAAAGCTTGGTCTCAGTCGCAGGTCATGGGTCTTCCAACAGGACAACGATACAAAACACACAGCCAAAAACACCCAAGAATGGCTGAGAGAAAAGCGTTGGACTATTCTAAAGTGGCCTTCCATGAGCCCAGATCTGAATCCCATTGAACATCTGTGGAAGGAGCTGAAACATGCCAGTTGGAGAAGACACCCATCTAACCTGAGACAACTGGAGCAGTTTGCTCATGAGGAGTGGGCCAAAATACCTGTTGACAGCTGCAGAACGCTCATTGACAAATACAGAAATCGTTTAATTGCAGTGATTGCCTCAAAAGGTTGTGCAACAAAATATTAAGTTATGGGTACCATCATTTTTGTCCAGCCCTATTTCATTAGTTTGTTTTTTAAATAATTATGTTAATCAACTATTCAAAAGTGATGGCTGATTTTGATTATTTGATTTTCAATAAATTTTAATTTATTGTTACTTTTGTAAGTTTCAAGTGATTTCAGTGAGAATTGTGGGTTTTTCCTTCTTTAACTGAGGGGTACCAACAATTTTGTCCACGTTTGTAACTCTTGATTTGATCCAGGTGGAATGCAGGTGGAGACAGGACCAGACATTAAAGTGCACTTATTGACCGGATGGGGCCATACAGCTGCCATGCTGACACGTTCCAGGACAGGCCGAAGGACCGGAGCATGAAAGCAGGCAGAAAACTGGATCTTCTAAAACGAAAAGTTATAACTGGGAATAAAGACAATACAAAAAAGAAAACAAACTACATAAAAAAAACCTTGTCAAATTGAGTTTAAAATGTTTATTGTTGTATTTTTCATTTCATTTCATTTTCATTTCATCTGTTCCAGATGGCTCTTATCTGTTTGAAGAGACCCAAACATAAAATCTTCTATATTTTCTGAACAGACTCCCATGGAACAAGAGCGCCCCCATTGGACCAGATAGGTACCAGCGGACGAATTGCAGTGAAGTATGTTTAATTGTGTTGATAAAAATTGCTAATTATGTGAGCTTCTGATATAGTTGGCCTGTATGTGAGCTTATTTGTGTCGTACCATGTTAAACTTTAAATGTTGAGTTGTATTGTCTAACTGCAGTTGAAATTATCGGACTGAGCAATCTGGTCACATGTTGAAAATGTATCAGGAAGGTACCTCACTGGAATTCCTACTGGGTGGAGACGGGTTGCCGCGGTGGCCAGCCCTGTGAGCCGATCTCTCATTTACCTAAAACTCATGAATATTTAGAGGTATAAAACAAAGGACAGTCTTTTGTTCGCTCTCTTTGCTTTTTACTCTTCGTTCTTCTCTCTTCTCTTTTTCTCTTTCTATTTTTATCTCTTCATTCTTTTGGCTTTTTGCCTCTTGCCTCCTCTTTTTTCTCCGTGTTATCTCAGCTGTGAAACCCCCTCCTTTTGTTCTTTCAAGGACTACATGTATTTCTCTTTGTATCCGTTTCGTTTCCTTTATTTTTATCGATTTTTGTGTCTGGTATCTTGGATACCAAACGTTTTTAGCTGATCGCTCACTCTCCCTTTTTTTTTTATTTTGGCCTTACCTATTCGTTATTTTCCATCGATTTCCTGTGACGCGGCTTATTCGAATCTGCCGCCGGTTCCCTGAGCCATCTGTTTTGTAAACGCGTTGAACAGCGACGCATTTTGCTGATTTTCTTTTTGACCTTTTACTTCCTCCCAAGAGTTATTTTCTTTTTCATTAGAATAATTTTATCGAGCCAGACTCCCTTTTTCTCTACCAGAGATTTTTATTTGTCACTTTAATCAAAGTTTTTCTTTCTCAGCTCGTGGTTTTACTTTGTAGTTTGTCTTTTCTTTGTGAGTAAATTTTCATCTCGTTTGTCTGCTCTTCTCATAATTTTTGAACGTCGTCATTTACTAAGTTTCTGTTCATTTGGAGCCGTCTGAGTCATTATTTCATCCCTTGTTTTGACACTTCTGCAACTCGTAGTGACTTGCAATTAAAACATCTTGTTTTGGTTTAATTGATATAACTCCATTAAGTTTTGATTTTGCCCCTTCGTTTCTTCTTTTTGGACCTAAGATCAATTTGTTTTGAACTTTGAAGTCAGCCTAACCTGTGGCTGTACGTGCATTTGTCTGGCGCGGACGTGTGTGACACACACACATCACCACCAAAGGACCCCTGCTGTGAGACTCGCAGACCAGCGAGTCTCTCCACCCGGCCTGTGACCGACCCAGGAGAGGAGCCGACTGGGTTCTGCCACCAGAACCAGTCAATGGTTTGGATCAAAGGACCCACAGGAGTCCACCGCAGTTCGCCTGGAATGACCGACGCTGAAATGCCCTCTGGGCTGTCTGGTAAGGGGGGGTCACGTGGGTTCAGATTGGTGTCTCACTCCGCCTAAGAAAGCCAGAATCACAGCAGATACCAGATGTAATCACTGCCAGTAACCGGCTTAACCATTACACAGAGAACCGGCTATTAGTTCAGATTAAGTATTTTTGTTCCCTTTTTTCGTCTATAGGAATTTTTCCTCTTAGTACTAGAAACTCAATCTGCTCCACCAAGATGCCCCCCCCTTTTTTTCTCTCACTCTCTCAAAACCTCTCGTTACAACCTTCTTGTCTCGTTTTAAGTTAATCTCTAACTTGTCATTGCCGATCTCATTTGGTGATTGTACATACGAATGTCTATATATCGTGACCCATATATATACTTATATAGCTGTGTTATGTTTGTGTGTTTCTATGTAAATAAATGTTGTTAAAACTCATTTGCGATTCGAATGGTTAATTTTCCCAGCCAATTCAACTCGACAAGTACCTACAGAATATAACTGACGCATTTTCTTTCTGATTTTCCTTTTTTTTAATAAAAAAAGGTGGAACCCTGGCATTATCAAATTATGTAAATATTAATAAATTATTTGATTCGTGCTACATCTGATTTGATGTCTTCCTCGTCCCTCAGAGATCAGAGGTCCTCATCTCTGTCCTGACTCCATATATCCAGCTGCAGGGGTTTATCCAGATGTTTCTGAACATCACCACCAACTTCAGCTTAAAGAGGCTTTCATTTTTCATCCTGGTCTCTGTGTGTCAGTGTTTTATTGGAGTTCTTCTGTGGTCCGTCTGAACCTCCACAATGATACTAATTCAGATTTCTGGGTTTTATTAGATGATCTCAGTCACAACGGAGCCATCTCCATTTCAGGTCCACATCAGCTTCTCTTCAGGTCCTGCTGACCTCCCCCCAGGTGTCATCTGTGTTGGGGGAACATAACTCCCCCCCCGAGCTGATTTAAACTGCAGCTCCGCTGAATCAGCTGGATAGATGGCCTCAGTTTCTCGTTTGTGTCGTATTTTTATTCATAGCAGTTATTCACGGTGAGGCGGCGGGCGTTTGTCAGGGAGGATGGCTGCCCCAAGGGGTGGTGGAGGAGGGGGAGGGGGTGTTGCAGTGGACTGTGGACAGTCATGGAGAGTTCAGCATTATTCTGCTGGAGAGGGGGCTGATGGGACGGCAGCTGAAGGAGGACGTTCACTTGACTGAAAATGAGCTGATAAATCTCAGATGGCCACTTCCTTCAGGAGACCCGGTGGAGGACAGAGACCCTCTGGTTCTACTGGTCTACTTCCTTTTCTTTTATTTCAGTAATAAATAAAGTTGAATTGGAAATGGAATCCACCACAACCCACCAGCACAAACCTGAAAGGCAGAAGACAGGAGAACATGGAGCCCAGACACATCTGAACTTCAGTAGATGTGGATCAGAACCCTGAGGTCCACACCAGGGCTTAGTGCCAGACGGTCCCCAGACCACATCACACCGTCTCAGATGGGCCACAGAAAGGTTTTTAGCTTCCAGGTGCTGGTGAATGAGTGGCTTCCGCAGGCCTGGATCCAGGGTGGGACCCGGTAACCACCACCCAGACAAGGGACGCTGTCCTCCCTGTTTGGACTTGATTTGATGTGTCCATCTGAATCGCTCTTCATCTGGCCCTTCCCCCAGGAACCAGTATGACTTCCTGAGCTGATTGGCTTCATGAACCCACAGGTGACCACAACCACCCCGATACTTATGGGGCAAGTTTGTTCATGGACGTCCTGGGAATCATGGGTCCCAGCAGAACTCCTCTAGTCCTGGTTTTCCACTCCTCTAGTCCAGGTTTCAACACCTCTACTCCTGGTTTCAGCTCCTCTAGTCCTGGTTTCAGCTCCTCTAGTCCAGGTTTCAACACCTCTACTCCTGGTTTCAGCTCCTCTAGTCCTGGTTTCAGCTCCTCTAGTCCTGGTTTCAGCTCCTCTAGTCCTGGTTTCAGCTCCTCTACTCCTGGTCTCAGCTCCTCTAGTCCAGGTTTCAACACCTCTACTCCTGGTTTCAGCTTCTCTAGTCCTGGTTTCAGCTCCTCTAGTCCTGGTTTCAGCTCCTCTAGTCCTGGTTTCAGCTCCTCTAGTCCTGGTTTCAGCTCCTCTAGTCCTGGTTTCAGCTCCTCTAGTCCAGGTTTCAACACCTCTAGTCCAGGTTTCAGCTCCTCTAGTCCTGGTTTCAGCTCCTCTAGTCCTGGTTTCAGCTCCTCTAGTCCTGGTTTCAGCTCCTCTAGTCCTGGTTTCAGCTCCTCTAGTCCAGGTTTCAACACCTCTAGTCCAGGTTTCAGCTCCTCTAGTCCTGGTTTCAGCTCCTCTAGTCCAGGTTTCAGCTCCTCTAGTCCTGGTTTCAGCTCCTCTAGTCCTGGTTTCAGCTCCTCTAGTCCAGGTTTCAAAACCTCTACTCCTGGTCTCAGCTCCTCTACTCCTGGTTTCAGCTCCTCTAGTCCTGGTTTCAGCTCCTCTAGTCCTGGTTTCAGCTCCTCTAGTCCTGGTTTCAGCTCCTCTAGTCCTGGTTTCAGCTCCTCTAGTCCAGGTTTCAACACCTCTACTTCTGGTTTCAGCTTCTCTAGTCCAGGTTTCAACACCTCTACTCCTGGTTTCAGCTCCTCTACTCCTGTTTTCACCTCTTCTAGTCCTGGTTTCAGCTCCTCTAGTCCAGGTTTCAACACCTCTACTCCTGGTTTCAGCTCCTCTAGTCCTGGTTTCAACACCTCAACTCCTGGTTTCAGTCCCTTTACTCCAGGTTTCAAGACCTCTTCTCCTGGTTTCAACACCTCTGCTCCTGGTTTTAGCTCCGTTAATTCTGGTTTCAGCTCCTCTAGTCCAGGTTTCAACACCTCTACTCCTGGTTTCAGCTCCTCTAGTCCTGGTTTCAGCTCCTCTAGTCCTGGTTTCAGCTCCTCTAGTCCTGGTTTCAGCTCCTCTAGTCCAGGTTTCAACACCTCTAGTCCAGGTTTCAGCTCCTCTAGTCCTGGTTTCAGCTCCTCTAGTCCTGGTTTCAGCTCCTCTAGTCCTGGTTTCAGCTCCTCTAGTCCTGGTTTCAGCTCCTTAGTCCAGGTTTCAACACCTCTAGTCCAGGTTTCAGCTCCTCTAGTCCTGGTTTCAGCTCCTCTAGTCCAGGTTTCAGCTCCTCTAGTCCTGGTTTCAGCTCCTCTAGTCCTGGTTTCAGCTCCTCTAGTCCAGGTTTCAAAACCTCTACTCCTGGTCTCAGCTCCTCTACTCCTGGTCTCAGCTCCTCTAGTCCAGGTTTCAACACCTCTACTCCTGGTTTCAGCTTCTCTACTCCTGGTTTCAGCTCCTCTAGTCCTGGTTTCAGCTCCTCTAGTCCTGGTTTCAGCTCCTCTAGTCCTGGTTTCAGCTCCTCTAGTCCTGGTTTCAGCTCCTCTAGTCCAGGTTTCAACACCTCTACTTCTGGTTTCAGCTTCTCTAGTCCAGGTTTCAACACCTCTACTCCTGGTTTCAGCTCCTCTACTCCTGTTTTCACCTCTTCTAGTCCTGGTTTCAGCTCCTCTAGTCCAGGTTTCAACACCTCTACTCCTGGTTTCAGCTCCTCTAGTCCTGGTTTCAACACCTCAACTCCTGGTTTCAGTCCCTTTACTCCAGGTTTCAAGACCTCTTTCCTGGTTTCAACACCTCTGCTCCTGGTTTTAGCTCCGTTAATTCTGGTTTCAGCTCCTCTAGTCCAGGTTTCAACACCTCTACTCCTGGTTTCAGCTCCCCTACTCTTGGTTTCAGCTCCTCTAGCCCTGGGGTCAGCTCTTCTAGTCCTGGTTTCTGCTCTTCTAATTATGGGTTTATCTCTGCTAGCCTTGTTTTCACCTCTTCTACTCCTATTTTCAGCTTCTCTAGCCCTGGGGTCAACTCTTCTAGTTCTGATTTCTGCTCCTCTAGTCCTGGTTTCACCCTTCTCTACTCCTGGTTTCAGCTCCTCTACTCCTGGTTTCAGCTCTTCTAGTTCTGATTTATGCTCCTCTAGTCCAGGTTTCACCTCCTCTAGTCCTGGTTTCATATCCTCTACTGCTGGGTACACCTCCAGTCTTTTCAGTGACCAATCAGAAACTCATGTGTGACATCTCAGGAGGTGTCCTCAGTTGTTTTAGGAACTCTACTCTCTCAGTCAATCAAAGTTGGTTTATATGCTCCTGTCCACCCCTGAAGTTATTTCAGTGTATCTCGAGGTGCCGCTACAGTATTATCATGAACTTTGAAATGAAATGTTCTGAATGTAAAGTTCTGTTCCCTCTGATTCTCTAGATGCTCCTTAGTTACTATCATAGTTAGCATGAGCTAAACTTAGCTGAAAGAGCTAGATAGTTAGCATTTTGTGTTAGTATGAGGTAACACATGATGCTAACTTGACAGAATTGTAAAACAATGAAATTCTAGAAAATATGGGATGGTATGTAAGACTGTAAATAAAACAGAATCCAATGATTTTACATCTTATCAAGGGGTATTTTATTCACAGTGAAACGATCACTAGCCTGGCTCTGGACTGCTTGATGAGGAGTGTCTGGATGACCCTTTTCCTCTTTGGTCAGGAGGACAAGGAGATCATGTCCTCCTCAGGGTGAGGGTGTCATCTGCACATAAACTCAAATTTGTTTTAATGATCAGCAGGTGGTGCTGACTGGGAGAACATAGAATTAAAGAAGCAGACGTCCTCATACTGAGCCTTGTGGTACTCCACAGGTAAGTCCATGGATATGGTCCATTGATATGGTCCATGTTTTCATGTTTCCAGATGTCTCAGAAACATGGTGGGTTATTCTTGTTCTTGAGTTCTCTATCCATGGATTTGTTTGCATAATGTTTTAGCAACATCTTTCATGCTTTGCCTCTAAATATGTGTCCTCTCATATGTCCTGTCTCATTAGTGTTTCAGAAGAAGAGCTGGTGTGAATTAGGACTTATTTCCTGGGAGTTTGGCAGAAAAGCAGGGCTGGTTGGTGCTGATGGCATGTAGGCATGTGCTGTGTTAGTTTGGTCTTTAGTCCCTGCAGCTCTACAGATGAGCCCACCACAGCTGCACCACAGCCTCCGGAGCTGTTTCTATTTGAAGACTTCACATGATGACAGTTTTACTCTCCACAAACTTCAAAC
This sequence comes from Hirundichthys speculiger, assembly GCA_018398805.1. Lineage (NCBI taxonomy): Eukaryota > Metazoa > Chordata > Actinopteri > Beloniformes > Exocoetidae > Hirundichthys > Hirundichthys speculiger. The sequence continues at coordinate 29,526 of JAGFBZ010000337.1, read as the reverse complement.
TAGAACCACCCTGCTGATGATCTCATTTTCTATAAAACACCGACGTGGATCTGAACCCACAGCTCGACCTGCAGCCTGACACTGATATCTCTGGGATCACTGATATTGCCTTCATGAAAACACTAATTTCCTTCATATAAAACCAGGAAGTGAAGGAAATTGCAGTTCCTTTACTGACTACTGTAGGCTGCAGTTCCTCTTCTGACCACTAGAGGCTGCGGTTTGTCTACCGACCGCTAGAGGCTGCAGTTCCTCTGCTGACCACTGGAGGCTGCGGTTCTTCTACCGACCGCTAGAGGCTGCAGTTCCTCTGCTGACCACTGGAGGCTGCGGTTCCTCTACCGACCACTAGAGTCTGCAGTTCCTCTACTGACCAATAGAAGCTGCAGTTTCTCTACCGACCACTAGAGGCTGCGGTTCCTCTACCGACCTCTAGAGGCTGCGGTTCCTCTACCGACCTCTAGAGGCTGCGGTTCCTATACCGACCACTAGAGGCTGTGGTTCCTCTACCGACCACTAGAGGCTGCAGTTCATCTACCGACCACTAGAGGCTGCAGTTCCTCTTCTGACCACTAGAGGCTGCGGTTCGTCTACCGACCGCTAGAGTCTGCAGTCCCTCTACTGACCACTAGAGGCTGCGGTTCCTCTACCGACCACTAGAGGCTGCAGTTCCTCTACTGACCACTGGAGGCTGCGGTTCCTCTACTGACCACTGGAGGCTGCAGTTCCTCTACTGACCCCTGGAGGCTGCGGTTCCTCTACCGACCACTAGCGTCTGTGGTTCCTCTGCTGACCACTAGGGGCTGCGGTTCCTCTACCAACCACTAGAGTCTGCAGTTCCTCTACTGACCAATAGAGGCTGCAGTTTCTCTACCGACCACTAGAGGCTGAGGTTCCTCTACCGACCACTAGAGGCTGCGGTTTCTCTTCTGACCACTAGAGGCCGCAGTCCCTCTACCGACCACTAGAGGCTGCAGTTCCTCTACCGACCACTAGAGGCTGCAGTTCCTCTTCTACCGACCACTGGAGGATGCAGTTCCTCTACCGACCACTGGAGAATGCAGTTCCTCTACTGACCACTAGAGTCTGCAGTTCCTCTACCAACCAATGGAGGCTGCAGTTCTATTACCCACCACTAGAGGCCGCAGTTCATCTACAGACCACTGGAGACTGCAGTTCCTCTACCGACCACTGGAGGCTGCCATTCCTCTACCGACCACTAGAGGCTGTAGTTCCTCTACCGACCACTAGAGGCTGCAGTTCCTCTACTGACCACTAGAGGCTGCAGTTCCTCTACTGACCACTGGAGGCTGCAGTTCCTCTACTGACCACTGGAGGCTGCGGTTCCTCTACCGACCACTAGAGTCTGCAGTTCCTCTACTGACCACTAGTGGCTGACGTTCTTCCCCTCACCACTCAGGTCTGGCTCCAGCAATGATTCCACTTAATGACTTAATTAACTTCTCTGCTAAAATTTAGCATCATCTGGCCATGGCTAACACATTCAATTCAGTTCAAATCCCTTCATTTGTTTCCTAAGGGACATCTCATCTTGACATTTGAGCTGTGAATCATTTGAGCCATGAATTAAGACCTAACACATCATCGTCATCGTTTAGTGGTGCTAATTCTATCAGACCACCACTACTGGCTGTGAGTTGATCTGAAGGGAGGATGAAGCTCTGCTGAGCAGCAGCAGCAGCTTGTGCTTTCTGAGCATCAGCTAAAAACAGCAGCAGTTTCTGACATCACCATGGAAACAAGAGTTGAAGTGTCCCTCTGTGGAAGCCACCAGCAGCTCCACAGCTCCTCAAGTGTGGCTCAGCTGATGGTGGTTGGCCTGCCCAACTGCAGTGGTTGTATCTCCACCAGCAGGAGACTGATGGGCTGGAGCTCTGCTCAACTTCATTTCAGATGTCATTTTTTGAATTGAGGATGTTTGGACAGATTTGACCAGAATGAATGTAAAGTTATATTAAATAGCATCATAGTTTATCTTAAGCTGGGCAGCCAAGCTAAACTAGCTGACTGTAGGTGAACTAATGGTGCATGTTGCAGCTGGTTTCCAGTCCTGCCATGCAGCACAAGGAGACAGAGGCTTCAGACTCTTTAGAAACTCATGGATGACATCACAGGGCCTGTGTCCAGTTCTTTTATGTAGTTCTGATCCAAACTCACAGTTGGGTGACCTGTTAGTCAGACTGACCAGCTGAGTTGGAAACATCCAGTCCAGCGCTGAACTGATCTCGATGCGTCTCTGGGTGGAGCTGTGACTGGAAGATGACCCTTTTAGCTCATATTTGCAGACCTTTATCAGCTCCCTCTGATACTTTAGAAACTCACAAATCAAGTCCAACCAGAAACTGAGACTAACTGATGAATGATTCCTGAGGCTGGTTATCGGTAGTGCTGCTGTTATGACCTTCTACTGGGATCAGATAGATACATATCATCTGGATGGACCAGAGGAGAACTGAATGTGTCTGGGCTGTGTGGAGTCCTTCATGACGTTCATGGATCTGCAAACGTAGCAGGAGCTGGTGATGATGTCCAGGGTGGGTCTTCTTGTCAACAGCTGAGGATTCTGAGGACCAGGGACATTGTAGCTCATGAAGCTCTCCATGGCTGCTCAGGAGAAGGCTGCCAGGTGGTTCGACCTGAGTCTCAGGAAGTGTTATCGCTGCAGAACCTTCTTCAGCTTGTTCAGCTCTTTAAACCAGAGAGACTCCGCCCCTGCCACCACAGGAAACAAATTCTCCTCAGAGACGTAATTGTCCTTCATTTATGTGTAAATGGTTTTTAAGAGTAAAGCTGAACTTTCTCTGTTGGTTTGGTGTCTTCCCCCGTTACTCGTTAGGAAGAGGTTAATGAACGACAGAGCAGCAACTCTGGAGCAGCTCCAGTCATAAATATGTGAAAACGCTCCTGTTTAACAAGAGGAATGTGTCAGGTCTGACAGTTAGTCTGCCAGAGCTGCTCGTCTTCATGTGTCCCAGACAGCAGAGCTCTGAATCACCGCTAAACGTCTCTGCTGGAGCAGCTGTCACCCTTCATCACCGGTCCCCCTCCTTCCAGAAACCTCTCTCCTAAATGAGAGCCAGCAGGTTTTATGGTCCAGCACTGAGAAACCGCAGCGGCTGGGATGGCGTTAGCATTCATCCTGCTCTCTGAGGGGCCCCGGGGCCCGGCAGGTGTGTGTTTTATGTCTGAGTGATATCTGAGATATATGCTCCGTTTCCTTCCTCAGCGGCGCTAATAAAACAAGAAGAGAGTCTACATGCCGCAGCCGGCTTCTTCTGGTTGTCAGCCTCTAACTTTTCCTGACAGGATGCTGCGCTTTAAAATAGGAGCGTCTCCAACCCCAGTGAACTGGGGCAGAGTTTGATCATTTAAGAGCTTCACTGTCACTGCTGGAACTTTGTTTCTGGACATTAAAACAATTCATGTGACTCAAAGTTTTATTTTATTTCAGGGCTTCAGTAAAGACCATCAACAATGAAAGAACAGGACACGCCCCTGTGATGTCATCAACAGGTGCCTGAAGAGTGGTACCAGATCTGCAGTTGAAACACAGATATGTAGAGGTAGAGCTGCAGGTCCTCCAGAGACCAGAATCTAGTTCTGACTGGACCTCAGCTCTGTTTCTGGGCTGTGATGAGTTCTGAACCCTAACTGAAAAACCTTAAATGGATCATTTCTATGCAGGTGTTCTCCTAACTGGCTTCAACTACTTTTTCCAGAATTTGAAAGATAAATGGAAGGTTGGATATTGGTCTATAATTCACTAAAATATTTGGATCAAGAGATGGTTTTTAGAGTAAAGTTTTAATTACTGAGTCTTTAAAAACCTGTGGTTCATGTCCTGATTTCAGGGATAGATTAATCTGATCTGATATTGACGTACCAATAAAAGAGAAAACATTTCAGAGTAGTGGAGTTTTGATGGGGTCTAGGAGAGACTGATGGTTCATCTTCTCCTCAGAGAGGTCTACAGGAGAGAACCGGTCCAGAGTCCAGAGAAAGTTCCTTAAGCTGGAGAACGTCCACAGCTGTTAGTGGTTGGTTTCTTCTCTGATTCTGGTGATTTTACCTCTAAAGAAGCTCATAAAGTCTTCACTGCTGCAGGAATGAACGGATCAACAGAGTTGAGACTGTTGACAAAGTCTGGATTGGAAGAACGTTCTCTAAGGGGTCAGGGTTTTGGTTTATGGTTTTTGTATCTTCAGGGGAACCTCAGGTAATGTTAGCCCTTTCTGGGTGGAGTTTGCATGTTCTCCTGTTGCTTGGGTGGGTTTCTCCAAGTTCTTCAGCTTCCTTCCAGTCTACAAACATCCATGTCAGGTTAGCCCATTAGCCTGTAGGTTATTCATACTTTTATTCATAATTAATCAATGATTAAATTAAAGGGGAATAAGATGTCTTCTAACTGCTGGATGAAAGCAGTTTGGGTCATGATGGCTAATGCTAGCAGATAGTTAGTGGCTAATTCATTAGCGTCTAAAAAAGTAAGAAGTTTCTTCACAAAGATTAGCAAAAGTAAGTTCAAATGTTTCTAAAGATTCAGATAAAAACAATACTGTTGTTGATTTGAATGGTGTTTAAAATGTAACAATAAACTTTACAAAACATTAGCTGGTCAATGCTAAAATTAGCAGCTATTTAATAGATAGCAGCCAATAATGACATCATTATCCAATGATAGCTGCTTATTAGCCATTAGGCCGGAATTCACTGGCTAACTGCTAATCATTATTACTCAGAAAATTTATTCAAATAGCAACTAGCAGCTAATAGCAGCTGGTAATGCTCATTAGCCATTAATAGATGTTAATTACACACTAGGTCAGTGGTCACTGGCTAATTGCTTTCAGCCAGTGAAATCAAAGACTTTTAATCAGTGGCTAATAGCTGCTGAGCTTAATTAGCTTTCAACCTGCGCTAAATTAATACTCATGCACATAATTCAACACAAGATTTATTTTTCTGACAGAATTCATATTTAACACATATTTACTCCACAATCAGAAAAAAGTTGAAACAAAATGTAAAAAAAAAAAAAAACATGATGCAGCAGTTTTCCTCTAAATGTCTTTGTAGAAGGTGTGAATCCAAATACATCATGTCTTTTTCTACCAGATTTCATTTCATTGGTTAAGATGCTTTTTTTTTTCTGTTTCAGAGCTTCAACACGTTCCAGAATGTTCCAGAGCGTTTCTACAGGGAAATATAGTGCTGGTGTGGAGGTAAAACTAGGTCCTGATAAGTTTACAGAAGAGAATCCTGATGTCAATAATCAGAGGAGACATCTCTGGACTCAGAGGCTTTTTGGACCGTTGCCGTGGAGACATGGGCCGTCACCATGGAAACATGGACCGCTGCCATGGAGACATGGGCCATTGCCATGGAAACATAGCTCATACTAACTGCGTAACACCAGAAGCTCCTCTGTGTGCTCCAGATCAAAGAGGACACATTAAGACATGAAACCCTTCATTTCTGGATACTCATAATCAGAAACACTATCAGTGTGGCTAGAGGGAAGTGAAATGTTACAAAGGGTTAAAAAACCGATTAAAGCAACATTTTTGAGTTTTCGTCACTACCTCTCTCTCAGCAGACACATCAGTCTTTACCAGGGTTACTAATAGGGTTACTGATAATAGGGTTAGAGGTTAGAGGTTAGAGGTTGGGGGTTAGAGGTTGGGCTTAGAGGTTAGGAGTTGATGGTTGGGGGCTAGAGGTTAGAGGTTAGGGGTTAGAGGTTGGGGGCTAGAGGTTAGAGGTTAGGGGTTAGAGGTTGGGGTTAGAGGTTTGGGGTTAGAGGTTAGAGGCTAGGGGTTAGAGGTTGGAGGTTAGGAGTTTATGGTTGGGGGTTAGAGGTTAGAGGTTAGGGGTTAGAGGTCGGGGGTTAGAGGTTGGGGGTTAGAGGTTAGAGGTTAGGGGTTAGAGGTCGGGGGTTAGAGGTTGGGGGTTAGAGGTTAGAGGCTAGGGGTTAGAGGTTGGAGGTTAGGAGTTGATGGTTGGGGGTTAGAGGTTAGAGGTTAGGGGTTAGGGGTCGGGGGTTTAGAGGTTGGGGGTTAAGGTTAGAGGCTAGGGGTTAGAGGTCGGGGGTTAGAGGTTGGGGGTTGGGGGTTAGAGGTTAGAGGCTAGGGGTTAGGTTGGAGGTTAGAGTTGATGGTTGGGGGTTAGAGGAGAGGTTAGGGGTTAGAGGTCGGGGGTTAGGGGGTTAGAGGTTAGAGGTTAGGGTTAGAGGGGGGGTTAGAGGTTGGGGGTTAGAGGTTAGAGGTTAGGGGTTAGAGGTCGGGGGTTAGGAGTTGATGGTTGGGGGTTAGAAGTTAGAGGTTAGGGGTTAGAGGTCGGGGGTTAGAGGTTGGGGGTTAGAGGTTAGAGGCTAGGGGTTAGAGGTTGGAGGTTAGGAGTTGATGGTTGGGGGTTAGAGGTTAGAGGTTAGGGGTTAGAGGTCGGGGGGTTAGAGGTTGGGGGTTAAAGGTTAGAGGTTAGGGGTTAGAGGTTGGAGGTTAGGAGTTGATGGTTGGGGGCTAGAGGTTGGAGGTTAGGGGTTAGAGGTTGGAGGTTAGGAGTTGATGGTTGGGGGTTAGAGGTTAGAGGTTAGGGGTTGGGGGTTAGAGGTTAGAGGTTGGGCTTAGAGGTTAGGAGTTGATGGTTGGGGGCTAGAGGTTAGAGGTTAGGGGGTTAGGTTAGGGTTGGGGTTAGAGGTTTGGGGGTTAGAGGTGAGGCTAGGGGTTAGAGGTTGGAGATTAGGAGTTGATGGTTGGGGGTTAGAGGTTAGAGGTTAGGGGTTAGAGGTTGGGGGTTAGAGGTTGGGGGTTAGAGGTTAGAGGTTAGGGGTTAGAGGTTGGAGGTTAGGAGTTGATGGTTGGGGGCTAGAGGTTTGGAGGTTAGGGGTTAGAGGTTGGAGGTTAGGAGTTGATGGTTGGGGGTTAGAAGTTAGAGGTTAGGGGTAGAGGTTGGGGGTTAGAGGTTGGGGGTTAGAGGTTAGAGGGGGGTTAGAGGTTGGAGGTTGAGGTTGAGGTTGGGGGCTAGAGGTTGGAGATTAGGGGTTAGAGGTTGGAGGTTAGGAGTTGATGGTTGGGGGGGTTAGAGGTTAGAGGTTAGGGGTTTTGGTTGGGGTTTGGGGGTTAGAGGTTAGGGGTTAAGGGGTTAGGTTGGAGGGTTAGGAGTTGATGGTTGGGGGTTAGAGGTTGGCGGTTTGGGTTAGGGTTGGGGGTTAGAGGTTAAGGTTGGGGGTTGGGGTTAGGAGGTTGATAGGTTGGCGGGGGGTTTTAGGAGGTTAGGGGTTAGAGGTTGGAGGTTTAGGAGTTGGGGGTTGGGGGTTCGAGGTTAGGATTGGGTTAGAGTTGGGGTTTGGTTGGGTTTGGAGGTTGCGGTTTTTAGGGTTCGGGTTAGAGGTTTGGGGTTGAGGTTCGGAGGTTCGGGGTTCGGGGTTTGGTTGGGGGTTATTGGTTTTAGAGGTTAGAGGTTGGGGGTTAGAGGAGGTTGGAGGTTAGGGAGGTTAGAGGTTAGGAGGTTGGGGGTTAGAGGTTAGAGGGGTTAGAGGGTTAGAGTGGGGGTTAGAGGGGAGAGGTTAGAGGTTGGAGGGAGTTGATGGTTGGGGGTTAGAGGTTAGAGGTTAGGGGTTAGAGGTTAGAGGGGGGTTAGAGGTTGGGGTTAGAGGTTAGGAGGTTAGGGGTTAGAGGTTGGAGGAGTTGATGGTTGGGGGTTAGAGGTTAGAGGTTCCGGGGTTAGAGGTTAGAGGTTTGGAGTTGGGGAGTTGAGGTTAGGGGTTAGAGGTTGGAGGTTAGAGGTTAGAGGAGGTTGGGGGGGAGGTTAGAGGTTAGAGAGGTTTAGGGTTAGAGGAGGTTAGAGGAGGGTTAGATGGTTGGGGGTTAGAGGTTAGAGTTTAGGGGTTGGGGGTTAGAGGTTAGGTTTGGGCTTAGAGGTTAGGAGTTGATGGTTGGGGCTAGGGTTAGAGGGTTAGGGGTTAGAGGTTGGTTAGGAGGTTGGGGGTTTTAGAGGTTAGAGGTTAGAGGTTAGGTTGGGGGTTAGGAGGTAGAGGTTGAGGTTGGGGGTTAGATGGTTGGGGGTTAGAGGTTGGGGTTAGAGGTTTAGAGGGTTAGAGGTTAGAGGTTGGGGTTAGAGGTTGGAGGTTAGGATGGTTGGGGTTGGGGGTTAGAGGTTAGAGGTTTAGGGGTTAGAGGTTGGGGGTTGGTTTGGTTAGAGGTTGGGAGGTTGGGGTTGGGTTGGGGTTAGGGTTAGGGGTTAGAGGTTGGTAGGTTGGGGTTGAGGGTTGCGGGGGTTTAGAGGTTAGAGGTTAGGGGTTAGAGGTTGGAGTAGGAGTTGATGGTGGGGGCTAGAGGTTGGAGGTTAGGGGTTAGAGGTTGGAGGTTAGGAGTTTTGATGGTTGGGGGCTAGAGGTTGGAGGTTGGGGTTAGAGGTTGGAGGTTAGGAGTTGATGGTTGGGGGTTAGAGGTTAGAGGTTAGGAGTTGGGGGTTAGAGGTTAGAGGTTGGGGTTAGAGGTTAGGAGTTGATGGTTGGGGGTTAGAGGTTAGAGGTTAGGGGTTGGGGGTTAGAGGTTAGAGGTTGGGCTTAGAGGTTAGGAGTTGATAGTTGGGGTCTAGAGGTTTAGTTAGGTTAGAGGTTAGAGGTTAGGGTTGGGGTTAGAGGTTAGGGTTTAGGGGTTAGAGGTTGGAGGTTAGGAGTTGATGGTTGGGGGTTTCGGTAGAGGTTAGAGGTTAGGGGTTAGAGGTTGGCGGTTAGGAGTTGATGGTTGGGGGTTAGAGGTTGGGGGTTAGAGGTTGGAGGTTATGAGTTGATGGTTGGGAGTTAGAGGTTAGAGGTTAGGGGTTGGGGGTTAGAGGTTAGAGGTTGGGGTTAGAGGTTAGGAGTTAATTGTTTGGGGGTTAGAGGTTAGGGGTTAGATGTTGGAGGTTAGGAGTTGGGGGTTAGAGGTTAGAGGTTAGGGGTTAGAGGTTGGAGGTTAGGAGTTGATGGTTGGGGGTTAGAGGTTAGAGGTTAGGGGTTAGAGGTTGGCGGTTAGGAGTTGATGGTTGGGGGTTAGAGGTTAGAGGTTGGGGTTAGAGGTTAGGAGTTAATTGTTTGGGGGTTAGAGGTTAGGGGTTAGATGTTGGAGGTTAGGAGTTGGGGGTTAGAGGTTAGCGGTTGGGGGTTAGAGGTTAGAGGTTAGAGGTTAGGGGTTGGGGGTTAGAGGTTAGAGGTTGGGGTTAGAGGTTGGAAGTTAGGAGTTGATGATTGGGGGTTAGAGGTTAGGGGTTGGGGGTTAGTGGTCAGAGGTTGGGGGTCAGGGGTTACTAACTAACCCTTGTGACTGGCTGACTGCTGTCTACTGGATGATTGTACAGCTGATCTGAGTCACTCCTGCTGACACAAAGAAACTTTACTGGAACGTCTGACCCATGTTTACACAAACATTTACATGAACATTTAACTCAACTGCACACTTCACTGCTCTTCATTTCTTCAACACACACGTGCAGGTGCAAACATGAACACATTATAAATGTTGGGATGGACACAGTTTCAACAGTGATCCCCTGTGGATGAAGATGGTCCTCTCTGGGGTGTATGTGGACCTGCTGGTGTGGAGCAGTTCTGATCAGTCCGGGTACAGGAGGAACCCGGAGAACGTGCTGTACTTGTTGTTGTTGCCTCCGTGGGCTTTCCCACCGTCCAGTTTGATATAGATCTCGTCCCCAGAGTCCAGATGCAGAACCACACTGTTGCTGGCGTAGTCGTAGTTCTGGTCAGCGTCCTGCGCGATGGCGCTGGCCCGAACCTGCAACCAAGAGTAAGATGTGAACCTGCATGGAGAACCCAGACCAGGACCTGTGCTGTAGATTCCACAGTTTTTATTAAAGTGACATCATATGTTTACCACATAGAGACTCAAAATGACGTTTTAAACTTTGCTTTCCAGCAGCGCAGTAAAAAGCATTTTGTTGTTGTTTGTTTATTACTATTTTGAGTTATAAACTCTGTTTTTGTGCTATTTTTATAAAAGAAATAAGTTAAAATCCAGCTTTAACAGTGACATTGTATGACCCTGGTGGTTTGCCATTTACAGCTGCTAATGTGTACTTATTAGTTGTTAAGGTGTCTTTTTTGTGAAATTAAAACAATATTTTTGCCATGATTTTGGAATTTTCAATTCTTTTTTTCAGCTTTTATTTAATTACCCAAAAATTATTTTAGTGACATTTTTGTCCTGAGTGGCTTTCTATACATATATGTGATGACACCCAAAGATTCCTGCACAGAATTCTGCCTGTACAGGTGCAGGTGTCCATGCAGGTGCTGGTGCAGTTGTCGGTGTCCATGCAGGTGTCCATGCAGGTGCCGGTGTCTGTCTGTGCAGGTGTCCATGCAGGTGCTGGTGCAGGTGTCTGTGTCCGCGCAGGTGTCAGGTGTGTGTACTCACCTGTCCGTTCTTGCAGAGGTCGGCCCACATGCTGGTGCCGTCCCCCCCACGCATCAGGACATGGTAGGTGAAGTAGTAGATGCCGGACAACTGACAGGTGAACTTGCCGGTGGAGGGGTCATAGTGGTTCCCCACGTTGGTCACCACGTCGTCAAAGCGCAGCACCTCGTACCCCTCATGGGGGTTCTTCAGACCCACGTAGAATGCGATCTTGCCCCCCTCCCCTGTGGAGCCCCGCTCCTCACTGGTCTCAGGGATCCCGGCCTCTCCCGTCTTTTCAGAGCCCCCCCGTACTCCCGGAGGTCCCCTTGGACCTGGTGGTCCCGCTTCTCCCGGTGGACCCCTGGGCCCGGGTTTCCCCGGCCGCCCTGGTTCTCCTTTGGTCCCCTGGACAAAGGGAGGCGCGGGTCTGGCGCTCAGGTCCTGGAGGACTTCCAGAGCTGTGGCCCCAGGTTTGGGGGTGTACGGATCGCAGACCATCCGGCACGTCCCCATCATCTCGTAGTGAGCATCGGCATGGGGGGTCTGGACCAGGAGGGGGATGGCGATGATGAGGACCAGAACCATGACGACGCACCCCCCTGCCACCGCCACCCACTTCCTGCGCAGAGTCCCGGAGGTGCGTCCGCAGACGTCCACTCTGTACGACGTGGTGGAGGACTGTGGCGGTGGCAGCGAGGGACGGGGAAGGAGGAGCTTCTAAAGGGAGGGGGGGCTCAGCTGCTGTTAAAGGAGGAGACAGAGACCCTCCCTCTGCCCCCGGTCACTGTCACTCTGATGACAGCAGAGACAGACAGATGCCCACAGCAGCTGATGAGAGAGAGGGAGGGGCCTCTGCTGGAGGAGAAAGGAGAACATCTGTCAGCAACATCTGTAACATTAAATCTCCAGGATGAAGGAAATCAGCTGAGACTGAGTCTGAAGGAAGATTCAGGAACATCTGTATCCTGAAACATTGAGAAAGATTCAGGAACATCTGTATCCTGAAACATCCAGGAAGATTCAGAAACATCTGTATCCTGAAACATGCAGGAAGATTCAGGAACATCTGTATCCTTAAACATCCAGGAAGATTCAGGAACATCTGTATCTTGGAACATCCAGGAAGATTCAGGAACATCTGTAACCTGGAACATCCAGGAAGATTCAGGAACATCTTTATCCTGAAACATCCAGGAAGATTCAGGGACATCTGTATCCTTAAACATCCAGGAAGATTCAGGAACACATGTATCCCGAAACATCCAGGAAGATTCAGGGACATCTGTATCCTGGAACATCCAGGAAGATTCAGGAACATCTTTATCCTGAAACATCCAGGAAGATTCAGGAACATCTGTATCCTGGAAGATCCAGGAAGATTCAGGAACACCTGTATCCCGAAACATCCAGGAAGATTCAGGAACATCTGTATCCTGGAACATCCAGGAAGATTCAGGAACATCTTTATCCTGAAACATCCAGGAAGATTCAGGAACATCTGTATCCTGGAAGATCCAGGAAGATTCAGGAACACCTGTATCCCGAAACATCCAGGAAGATTCAGGAACATCTGTATCCTGGAACATCCAGGAAGATTCAGTAACATCTATATCCCGAAACATCCAGGAAGATTAAGGGACATCTGTATCCTGAAACATCCAGAATGAAGAAAATCAGATGAGACTAAGTCTGAAGGAAGATTCAGAAACATCTTTATCCTAAAACATCCAGGAAGATTCAGGAACATCTTTATCCTGAAACATCCAGGAATATTCAGGAACATCTGTATTCTAAAACATCCAGGAAGATTCAAGAACATCTGTATCCTGAAACATCCAGGAAGATTCAGGAATATCTCTATCCTGGAACATCTAGGAAGACTCAGGAACATCTGTATCCTGGAACATCCAGGAAGATTCAGGAACATCTGTATCCTGAAACATCCAGGAAGATTCAGGAACATCCAGGAAGATTCAGGAACATCTGTATCCTTGACCATCCAGGAAGATTCAGGAACATCTTTATCCTGAAACATCCAGGAAGATTCAGGAACATCTGTATCCTGAAACATCCAGGAAGATTAAGGAACATCTTTATCCTGAAACATCAAGGAATATTCAGGACCATCTGTATTCTGAAACATCCAGGAAGATTCAGGAACATCTGTATCCTGAAACATCCAGGAAGATTAAGGAACATCCAGGAAGATTCAGGAACATCTGTATCCTTGAACATCCAGGAAGATTCAGGAACATCTTTATCCTAAAACATCCAGGAAGATTCAGGAACATCTGTATCCTGGAACATCCAGGAAGATTCAGGAACATCTGTATCCTGGAACATCCAGGAAGATTCAGGAACATCTGTATCCTGAAACATGCAGGAAGATTCAGGAACATCTGTATCCTTAAACATCCAGGAAGATTCAGGAACATCTGTATCTTGGAACATCCAGGAAGATTCAGGAACATCTGTAACCTGGAACATCCAGGAAGATTCAGGAACATCTTTATCCTGAAACATCCAGGAAGATTCAGGAACATCTGTATCCTGGAAGATCCAGGAAGATTCAGGAACACCTGTATCCCGAAACATCCAGGAAGATTCAGGAACATCTGTATCCTGGAACATCCAGGAAGATTCAGGAACATCTATATCCCGAAACATCCAGGAAGATTAAGGGACATCTGTATCCTGAAACATCCAGAATGAAGAAAATCAGATGAGACTAAGTCTGAAGGAAGATTCAGGAACATCTTTATCCTGAAACATCCAGGAATATTCAGGAACATCTGTATTCTAAAACATCCAGGAAGATTCAAGAACATCTGTATCCTGAAACATCCAGGAAGATTCAGGAATATCTGTATCCTGGAACATCTAGGAAGACTCAGGAACATCTGTATCCTGGAACATCCAGGAAGATTCAGGAACATCTGTATCCTGAAACATCCAGGAAGATTCAGGAACATCTGTATCCTGGAACATCCAGGAAGATTCAGGAACATCTATATCCCGAAACATCCAGGAAGATTAAGGGACATCTGTATCCTGAAACATCCAGAATGAAGAAAATCAGATGAGACTAAGTCTGAAGGAAGATTCAGGAACATCTTTATCCTGAAACATCCAGGAATATTCAGGAACATCTGTATTCTAAAACATCCAGGAAGATTCAAGAACATCTGTATCCTGAAACATCCAGGAAGATTCAGGAATATCTGTATCCTGGAACATCTAGGAAGACTCAGGAACATCTGTATCCTGGAACATCCAGGAAGATTCAGGAACATCTGTATCCTGAAACATCCAGGAAGATTCAGGAACATCGAGGAAGATTCAGGAACATCTGTATCCTGGAACATCTAGGAAGACTCAGGAACATCTGTATCCTGGAACATCCAGGAAGATTCAGGAACATCTGTATCCTGAAACATCCAGGAAGATTCAGGAACATCGAGGAAGATTCAGGAACATCTGTATCCTTGAACATCCAGGAAGATTCAGGAACATCTGTATCCTGGAACATCCAGGAAGATTCAGGAACATCTGTATCCTGGAACATCCAGGAAGATTCAGGAACATCTGTATCCTGAAACATCCAGGAAGATTCAGGAACATCTTTATCCTGAAACATCCAGGAATATTCAGGAACATCTGTATTCTGAAACATCCAGGAAGATTCAAGAACATCTGTATTCTGAAACATCCAGGAAGATTCAGGAACATCTGTATCCTGGAACATCTAGGAAGACTCAGGAACATCTGTATCCTGGAACATCCAGGAAGATTCAGGAACATCTGTATCCTGAAACATCCAGGAAGATTCAGGAACATCCAGGAAGATTCAGGAACATCTGTATCCTTGAACATCCAGGAAGATTCAGGAACATCTGCATTGTGAAACATCCAGGAAGATTCAGGAACATCTGTATCCTGAAACATCCAGGAAGATTCAGGAACATCTGTATCCTGAAACATCCAGAAAGATTAAGGGAACATCCAGGAAGACTCAGGAACATCTGTATCCTTGAACATCCAGGAAGATTCAGGAACATCTTTATCCTAAAACATCCAGGAAGATTCAGGAACATCTGTATCCTGGAACATCCAGGAAGATTCAGGAACATCTGTATCCTGAAACATCCAGGAAGATTCAGGAACATCTTTATCCTGAAACATCCAGGAATATTCAGGAACATCTGTATTCTGAAACATCCAGGAAGATTCAAGAACATCTGTATTCTGAAACATCCAGGAAGATTCAGGAACATCTGTATCCTGGAACATCTAGGAAGACTCAGGAACATCTGTATCCTGGAACATCCAGGAAGATTCAGGAACATCTGTATCCTGAAACATCCAGGAAGATTAAGGGAACATCCAGGAAGATTCAGGAACATCTTTATCCTGAAATATCCAGGAAGATTCAGGAACATCTGTATCCTTGAACATCCAGGAAGATTCAGGAACATCTTTATCCTGACCCATCCAGGAAGATTCAGGAACATCTTTATCCTAAAACATCCAGGAAGATTCAGGAACATCTGTATCCTGGAACATCCAGGAAGATTCAGGAACATCTGTATCCTGAAACATCAAGGAAGATTCAGGACCATCTGTATCCTGGAACATCTAGGAAGATTCAGGAACATCTGTACTCTGAAACATCTAGGAAGACTCAGGAACATCTGTATCCTGGAACATCTAGGAAGACTCAGGAACATCTGTATCCTGGAACATCGAGGAAGATTCAGGAACATCTGTATCCTGAAACATCCAGGAAGATTCAGGAACATCTGTATCCCGAAACATCCAGGAAGATTCAGGAACATCCAGGAAGATTCAGGAACATCTGTATCCCGGAACATCCAGGAAGATTAAGGAACATCTGTATCCTGAAACATCCAGGAAGATTTAGGAACATCTGTATCCCGGAACATCCAGGAAGATTCAGTAACATCTGTATCCTGGAACATCCAGGAAGATTCAGGAACATCTGTATCCTGAAACATCCAGGAAGATTTAGGAACATCTGTATCCTGGAACATCCAGGAAGATTCAGGAACATCCAGGAAGATTCAGGAACATCTGTATCCTGAAACATCCAGCAAGATTCAGGAACATCCAGGAAGATTCAGGAACATCCAGGAAGATTCAGTAACATCTGTATCCTGAAACATCCAGGAAGATTCAGGAACATCTGTATCCCGAAACATCCAGGAAGACTCAGGAACATCTGTATCCCGGAACATCCAGGAAGATTCAGTAACATCTGTATCCTGGAACATCCAGGAAGATTCAGGAACATCTGTATCCTGAAACATCCAGGAAGATTCAGGAACATCTGTATCCTGGAACATCCAGGAAGATTCAGGAACATCTGTATCCTGGAACATCTGTATCCTGAAACATCCAGGAAGATTTAGGAAGATTAACATCCGAAGATTCGGAACATCTGTATCCTGAACATCCAGGAAGATTCAGTAACATCTGTATCCTGGAAACATCCAGGAAGATTCAGGAACATCTGTATCCTGGAACATCCAGGAAGATTCAGGAACATCTGTATCCTGGAACATCCAGGAAGATTCAGGAACATCTGTATCCTTAAACATCCAGGAAGATTCAGGAACACCTGTATCCTGGAACATCCAGGAAGATTCAGGCTGTTGGACAGAAACAGTTCAGACTTCAGAGGTCACAACTTCATTAAGAATCAGTAGTAAAAACATGAAATAAAAACACATTTTAGATCAGTGGTTGTCAAACCTTTAATCCTGCGTACCAGCTGAGAAACTGTTTAGCTCTCTGAGTTCCACCATGACGACCAACTTTAGCCATATCTGCCTTCTCAATAAGCTTTAAACACACAGAGATGTTTATTCCTTATTCTGGTTTTTTTTTATTGTTACCTGAATATCGTTTGAAACATGTTTATAATGCATAGTATGTTACCGATTTAATAAAAAAGAAAAAAAGGGAAAATATGGAAAGTCCTGACGTTCCCCCGCATACCACCAGAGAGCGCTTGCGTACCACCAGTAGTAAGCGTACCACAGTTTGCGCACCACTGTTTTGGACTAATAAGGATGAAGTCAAATATTAATTTCAGAAACTCAAAAATGTTAATCAGAAATCAATGAGAATTGTTCATTTTGTAATCAAATAAGTTTGTAAGAACGTTACTATGACAACCTCAGGATAAACAGATTAACAGTTCTACAGCATTAAATGAAATTAAATCACAGATGTCCAGATGTCCAGATGTTCAGATGTCCAGATTTTAAGATGTCCAGCTGTCCAGATGTCCATATGTCCAGATGTTCAGATGTCCAGATGTTCAGATGTCCAGATGTCCAGATGTTCAGATGTCCAGATTTTAAGATGTCCAGCTGTCCAGATGTCCATATGTCCAGATGTTCAAATGTCCAGATGTTCAGATGTCCGTATGTCCAGATGTTTAGATCTTAAGCTATTTAGATGTCCATATGTCTAGCTGTTCAGATGTCCAGATGTCCATATGTCCAGCTGTCCAGATGTCCAGCTGTTCAGATGTCCATATTTCCATCTGTTCAGATGTTCAGATGTCCAGATGTTCAGATGTCCAGATGTCCAGATGTTCAGATGTCCAGATTTTAAGATGTCCAGCTGTCCAGATGTCCATATGTCCAGATGTTCAAATGTCCAGATGTTCAGATGTCCGTATGTCCAGATGTTTAGATCTTAAGCTATTTAGATGTCCATATGTCTAGCTGTTCAGATGTCCAGATGTCCATATGTCCAGCTGTCCAGATGTCCAGCTGTTCAGATGTCCATATTTCCATCTGTTCAGATGTCCAGATGTTCAGATGTCCAGCTGTCCATATTTCCAGCTGTTCAGATGTCCAGCTGTTCAGATGTCCAGATGTCCAGATGTCCAGCTGTTCAGATGTCCATATGTCCAGCTGTTCAGATGTCCAGCTGTTCAGATGTCCAGCTGTTCAGATGTCCAGATGTCCAGCTGTCCAGATGTCCAGATGACAGAACAGTTGCTTCACCTGTGACCTCTGGCTTCTTCACAGTGAAGTTCTTCTGTGTTCTGAGTCCGAAGGATCCAGATGAAACACTGTCCTGGGAGCTTTGGAGCCCCCTGCTGGCTGCAGAAGGTCGCTGCGTCTGTAATCACGTGTGAGGACTTTTATTGACACCTCCAGTCTCAACAGATGTATTTTATCCTTGACTCTCTGACGTGAGCTCCATGATCTCCTCACCATCAGGTCACTGGCGTTTTTATCCTTCTAACCTTCATTTTTCGGTCAGTTTATAAACCAGGACTGTGGACTGATCTGCTCTGAGATGTGAAGGCTGCTGGAGGAACATAAGGAAGCTTCTACACAATCATTTCATTTTACCACAGTAAAAGCACACCTGCTCTGTGATGAGACATCTCAGACAGGAACGCCAGGACATCAGAGATCTTCAGGATGATCTTCAGGATCTTCAGGATGATCTTCAGGATGATCTTCAGGATGATCTTCAAGATGATCTTTAGGATGATCTTCAGGATGATCTTCAAGATGATCTTTAGGATGATCTTCAGGATGATCTTCAGGATGATCTTCAAGATGATCTTCAGGATGATCTTCAGGATGATCTTCAAGATGATCTTTAGGATGATCTTCAGGATGATCTTCAAGATGATCTTCAGGATGATCTTCAAGATGATCTTCAGGATGATCTTCAAGATGATCTTCAAGATGATCTTCAAGATGATCTTCAGGATG
Source organism: Hirundichthys speculiger (assembly GCA_018398805.1). Classification (NCBI taxonomy): domain Eukaryota; kingdom Metazoa; phylum Chordata; class Actinopteri; order Beloniformes; family Exocoetidae; genus Hirundichthys; species Hirundichthys speculiger. The sequence continues at coordinate 11,342 of JAGFBZ010000337.1, read as the reverse complement.
ATCTTCAAGATGATCTTCAAGATGATGATCCGTGGTGAAGCTGAAACAGCAACATGAAGATGAAATGAGAGGATGACTGACTTCAAATGAGCAGTTAAAGTCACTGATATGAACTGATTTAGTGAAAAAGAAACATCCCAGTTGGAATGAGAATATTAATGAAAAGAAGAAAAACTGAAAGTAAGCAGTTATTGAAACTGACGTCAAATGTTGAATTATCATGATATTGATTTGATCTGAGCTGAGATGGACACCCTTAGCAGACTGAAGATGAGTCAGGACAGCAAAGAATGACAGAAAGAGACAGAAGGAGGAAAAGAAAGAGAGAAAGAAGGGCAGAAGTGTCGGTCTAACCACTGAAAGTCCAGCTGGACCCAGACTGGAAACAGGCCTGTAGCTGCTGCACCATCAGGATCCAAAGACATTGTTATCAGTAGAGCAGCCGTCCCCAAACTTTAGAATACCAAGGCCCAATCTGAAATGTGAAAAATCCCTGCGGCCCACCAGAACCTTTAAACACCACTTTGATCAATATGAAAGACTAAAAGCTACATTGCAAAATTAATGTAAGGGGTCAACAAATAAGGTGACACTTGTCACTTGTCATGTCAAGTTAAGATGACAGTAGAATGAAACTCAATAGGTTTGTTTTATTATTTCTAAATGCTTTTTAAATTATGTAATAAATATTTTACAGTAATTACAAACATATTTTAAAAACCGAGGATTTAAAACACTGTTTATTTAAATCAGGGGTCTCAAACTCATTCCTGAAAGGGCCGTGTGGCTGCAGGATTTTGTTCCAACCATGCAGAAACACAGCTGAGTTGTGTCACTCAATCAACTGAACTGGTTCAGACCTTCAGTGAAGACAACTAGTTGATTGACTGAAACAACTCAGCTGTGTTTCTGCAGGGTTGGAACAAAAACCTGCAGCCACACAGTCCTTTCAGGAATGAGTTTGAGACCCCTGATTTAAATGATCTCTCACGGCCCACCTGCAGTACCACAATGGCCCACTAGGGGGCCGCGGCCCACACTTTGGGAATCTCCGCAGTAGAGGTTTAATTACTGCAGTCTAAAAGACCTGGGAACCTGCAGCTCTGGCGCCCTCCAGTGGCTGCAGGAGTTTATACTTCTGTCAACAAACGGTTCTGATCATCATCAGCTGGAGTACAAGCAGCCTCCTCATCACAGCTGGAGCTCCCAGCAGCCCCTGCTGCGTTACAGCCATGATGTAGCAGCATCTGTGTCTCCACTGAAGATGTCAGGACAGGACAAGATCATGTGACTCCAGATGAAGATGACTGAGGCCTGTGGAGCTGCAGGTTTGACCTTTACTTGCTTTGTAAGCAGGTTTGTAACAAACAAACTATAAACAAACAAATTATATTTTGGGTAGAATGATTTAGAGATAATGTTGTCAAAACCACCACAGAGAGAGATTAACCAAGTTCTTCTCATCAGGCTGACAGTTTTATGACCCTTTTATGACCTTTTATGACCTTTTATGACCTTATGACCCTTTTATGATTTTATGACCCCAGTCAGATCTGTCTCCGGGCAGTTTTATTGTTTCCGGGCAGTTTTATTGTTTATCTTGTCCCCCACAGCTGTTTTAGTGTGTTAAACATTTAAAGTAAGTTAATAACACAGACCAATGTTTTTTTTTTCAGAAACCTGACCTGTTTCATGTGTTAAACATTTAAGTAACAGTTAAAATGATCCATCCAGTTTCTTCTGCACGTCTTTCTCTCAGTATAATCGTGTTGTACACACTTTGGTGAATCCTGTAACGAGAGAAAAACATGTTTATTCATTCATTTGTGTGTACATAATCCGGCTGCAAAGAGCAATTTAGTAGTTACTGGTGTCTTGCTCTATATTGCAGTTAGTCACAGAATTTTTTAAGCACTTTAATTCTCACTATTCACTAATATCTTCTCCCCCCTCCCTGTTTCCTGTGTGCCTGTGTTCCTGCGTAAACAGTCACAGTTTTACGGACCATCCTCACCCATCTGTTTTTCCCGATTGCAAACTGGTAGTTTTATTGTGTTAAACATTTAAAGTATCAGTTAATATGATGCATCCACACTGCAAATTATTTGGTTCTTACCAAGAAAAAAACTTAAATTTAGAAGCGTTAGATATTTTTCTTGTTTTAATAATTACTTTCTTATTTTAAGTCTCAGTATAATCTTATATCGAGTGATAATTTACTTTTCTGTCTCAACCAGGCAGAGAATCCTAAAATGAGACAATTAACACTTAAAATAAGATGTTTTACGTTTTTTCCCCATCCTCATCAAAATAAATCTTGTTTTAAGATTCAATAACTAATTATACCTTTCTTAAATCTAGAAACAAGTGTTCCCTACAATCTTAATTTAAGAAATCTTACCAAGATACCAAGATCCCAAGATGAGAAGAATTACCAAGATCTGCGAAGTACTCTGTATTCTGGATCTTTTCGTACTCTGCTCGCTATTCCTAGCCTGGTGCGAAAAAAGATGGAGGAGTTTTCTGAAAAAAATCACCTCCCTCTTCCACGGCTGGTACAAGTGGCATAATGCTTAGTGATGAGAAACACACTATCCTTTCAGAATATGCCTTAGCCACACCCCTTGTCCTAGCTTAACCAATCCTATTCGTTAAGGCTTCACAACCCCCAATCACCACGCTTCCTACAGTTCCATTAGTCCGTCTTAGCCACACCCAACACAAAAACCAACTTCCTGAACAAAGACTACTTCAGAAACAACTTTGAAACTTTGGCTAGCTTCTAGGAGTGTGCTGATTAATTTTTACACGTTCGAATAAGCTCCAGTCAAGTTTATGTTCTATGAATCAATCAATACCAATAGGATGTATCTGTCCATAAGGGTTTTTAACACTATTATCAATGACAGATTTTTATATTTGACTTTTAATGAATTTGCTAAGATTCTGAACAATTTTTCTGTATAGATTACCCGCAAATGATAATCTTTTTCATCAAAATTAAATCTTCACTCTTATAAGACAATACTAAGTACCTCAGGAACAGAGCAATGTTTTTTCTGAAACCTGTTTTTTTAACATGCCAACTTTTTTTTTTAAACACTGCTGTTAGTTTTTAATCTCATGTTTTTAAAAACACAGTTGTTCACTCACATTGTCTCAGTACTGCTATCAATGAACCCTTGTTGAGTCTATCTGCTGTGAAAAAGGCTTCACAACCCCCAATCACCACACTTCCTACAGTTCCATTGGTCCGTCTTAGCCACACCCACCACAAAAACCAACTTTCTGAACCATTGATAGTCCCATTGGTCCGCCTTAGCCACACCCACCACAAAAACCAACTTTCTGAACCATCGATAGTCCCATTGGTCCGCCTTAGCCACACCCACCACAAAAACCAACTTTCTGAACAAAGACTACTTCAGAAACAACTTTGAAACTTTGGCTAGCTTCTAGGAGTGTGCTGATTAGTTTTTACACACTCAAACTACAGTTCTTATATTTTACCGATGACTGAGAGGGAAAAAACAAAAAACAACAACAACTGATACCCCGGCGAGTCCGACCCCTCCTTCACCCGTGGATGAGAGTACGGTGGACGGGTTGATGTCAAGTTTGATCCTGAAACTGGTGAAAGCTGCATTCATCTATCTGCTCAAACTCCTCGTCAACAAGACCCGGAAAGAGGAATGCTACGGTTGCACAGTTGACCATCCAAGTCAGAGACAGCATGAGTGTTTGGACATCCTTGAAGAAGACTTCTTCGAAAGCAATGCTCGGATGAGAGAGATTAGAGAACGACTCCTTAACCGTAATTTCATTCCAGGCGTCAACCAATTCTTGAACATGTATGACATCCATGTGGAGGAATCGAGAGTCTCAAAAATTGTAAAAACTCTGATGACCAACATACGTTACCCTGATGAGGAGGAGGATGACAACTTTCTGAGCGGAGACTCCTTCAGAAACAACCTTGAGACTCTGGGTAGCTTCTGGGAGTGTGTTGAATAGTTTTCTACATGCCAGTACTACTGTTTTTTATATTTTAACGATACCCAAGAGGGAAAAACAAAAAACATACAAAAAAAGAAGGAACCTCTTTTTAATAATAAGAAAAAGTGTACATGTTTTAAAGTTTTTAAAAACATTGTAGTTAGTCTTGTGTGATTTTTTTTAATTTACACGTCTTTTTATATTGACCCATGTTTTAAAATACTGTTGTTGTGTTTTTTTGTATTTACTCATGTTAGTTTTATACAGTTTTTCTATATAGCGTTGTTAGTTTTTTTCTATATAGTGTTATTAGTTTCAAAACACAGTTGTTTTACAGTGGTATATATATGTACATAATAGTGTTAAAAACCCTTATGGACAGATACATCCTATTGGTATTGATTGATTCATAGAACATAAACTTGACTGGAGCTTATTCGAACGTGTAAAAATTAATCAGCACACTCCTAGAAGCTAGCCAAAGTTTCAAAGTTGTTTCTGAAGAAGTCTTTGTTCAGAAAGTTGGTTTTTGTGTTGGGTGTGGCTAAGACGGACTAATGGAACTGTAGGAAGCGTGGTGATTGGGGGTTGTGAAGCCTTAACGAATAGGATTGGTTAAGCTAGGACAAGGGGTGTGGCTAAGGCATATTCTGAAAGGATAGTGTGTTTCTCATCACTAAGCATTATGCCACTTGCACCAGCCGTGGAAGAGGGAGGTGATTTTTTTCAGAAAACTCCTCCATCTTTTTTCGCACCAGGCTAGGAATAGCGAGCAGAGTACGAAAAGATCCAGAATACAGAGTACTTCGCAGAAGTAGGGTATCTAGCACAGAAAAACTATTGGTTTGTGCCTGAGGTAATTAGTATTGTGTTATAAAGGAGATTGAATTTTGATGAAAAAGATTATCATTTAGAATAGAAATACTTTATTGATCCCTGGGGGGGAAATTCTGTCGTTACAGTAGCAACATTAAAGACAAAACAAAAAGTATGAAAGTACTCTTGTAATGGTATATATATATATATATATATATGATATATATTATATATATATATAGATATATATATATATATATATATATACATATATACACAGTATTATAAACAAAATTATAAACAAAATGTGTGCAAGAAGATGGTATATGGTATATTACAGTGCAATGCAGTACAATGAAAGTGACTGTGAGAAGAATTAACCAAGTTCCTTCAATCTCAGTGACAGTTTTATTACCCCTTTTTGACCTTTCATGACCTTATGACCTTTCATGACCCTTTAATGATTTTATGACCCTCACCAGATCTGTTTCCGGGCACTTTTATTGTTTCCGGTCAGTTTTATTGTTTATCTTGCCCCACATCTGTTTTAGTGTGTTAAACAACACCCAGCCCTCTGCTTCTCCATCTTACTTAAAATAACTTGCGGTGTACTTGCTATATACACTCACCATGTCAGTACTGAAGCCTTACGATCAGACGCGGGTCATTAATGAGACACCCGTAACAAAAAATCATACAAGAGTTGGGTTGCAATACGGGTGTTACAGAGAAAACTGTTATACAGGAGTTGGATAGCAAAAACAAATCTGTGATATTAAGAGCCTCACATGGAGGAGAGTTCACAGGTTTTTTTATTGATATGCTGTGTACATTTTGATACAAACTTCAGTGTATATTTTTATATTTTGACTTTTGGTGATTTGTTAAGAGTCTGAACTATTTTTGGTATAGATTACCCACAAATGATAATCTTTTTTCATCAAAATTAAATCTCCGTTCTACTAAGTACTTCAAGCACAGACCAATGGTTTTTTTTTCAGAAACCCGACCTGTTTCATGTGTTAAACATTTCAAGTATCAGTTAATACGATGCATCCACACTGCAAATTAATTATTTTATGTAAAGAAGTTGTATAATGTTGTGGTCAACCTGACCTTCCCCGGACTGCTGATCTGTGGACTCAAAGTGAGATTAATTTGAATTCAATAATAGTCATGACACTTTTTTAGTTTAGTCTTTTGCAAAGGGAGAGACCAGCTGACAGACCCCTGTCTGTCCTTTCTGTCCAGGTTCTGGTTGATCTGACTCTCTGCAGCTCAGGAGGCTAGTTTTATTGACACATGCAGGGCATAAAAACATTCTGTTAGTTAAAGGCAAACTCCCCCGGAACAGTGCCTTCCCCCGACAAGAGGAGGCAGAGAGTGACAACAGGAAAAGGAGTAAAATATGGACACATTTTAAATTGTTAGACTCCGTTAAGGCAAAGTGTACACTTTGGTAAAATACAAATTTCATATGGAGCAGGCTCCACAAACAACCTGCACAGTCATATTCAAACTAATCATCCACAGTGTAATTAACAGAGTTGGAGAAAAGACCAGAAAGGGGACTCTGAAGGTTTTTCACGGTAAATAGTTGCACATTTTAATTTATATTTTGTTGAGTGATGTTTAGTTGATTTTGTTTTTTCACAAATTGAAATGGGTCTTTTTTTTTTTTATTTAGAATTTATTAATTTATGTTAAGTTTATTAATAAAGACATATAAATACAATACATATGTAATATTTTATGTTTTTTTAAGATTAGTTATTCATTTTACACATGATTTGGTAATAAATTAATTTAATTAACAAAAAATCTGAGGAGCCACTTGGGAGCCGAAAGAGCCGGCTGTTTTTAGTGAGCCGTGCCAAAAGAGCCGGAATGCCCATCACTATATAACACATAAAATAATGTGATTTTTCTCTTAAAACATGTCAAAAACTGTTGAAATACTAGCTATTGAGTTCAAAATTACAACAATTTTAAGGACTGTAGCCTTTGTATTGTAGTGGATCCCTGGGTCTGCAACATCTGACAGAGACATGGCGCTAGCAAAGGGAATATTTTATCAACTTCCCTATTTTTATTTTTTTTTACACACAGTGACCAGCTGAATTAAAATCAAAATCTACTGGATTTACAATGAAAGAAAACTTAAGATTTGTTTTTGAACCAGAAAGATCTCCTTCCAAATGACAAATGCGTTGTAGGCTGATCTATCAGTCATGTCTATAAAGATGAGCAGCATCCAGCTTGCAGTCATTCGTTTGGTGCTTTTAGACCCCATGACTTTGTCTAAATGATCCATCTCCCCACTTTGGTGGCATTGTAGGGATCATATTTGGTTTCTGATCTTCTCTTGAGCTGATTTCAAGAATGTTATGTTTGAGTTACATAACCAACTTGAATTACATAGCTGAGTTATGTAGTCAAAGAAAAAACAAATCTAAATTTCTGACATGGGTGTCTTGCTCTATATTGCAGTTAGTCACAGAATTTTTTAAGCACTTTAATTCTCACTATTCACTAATATCTTCTCCCCCCTCCCTGTTTCCTGTGTGCCTGTGTTCCTGGGTAAACAGTCACAGTTTTACGGACCATCCTCACGGATCTGTTTTTCCCAATTGCAAAACTGGTAGTTTTATGTGTTAAACATTAAAGTGTATCAGTTAATACGATGCATCCACACTGCAAATTATTTGGTTCTTACCAGGAAAAAACTTAAATTTAGAAGCGTTAGATATTTTTCTTGTTTTAATAATTACTTTCTTATTTTAAGTCTCAGTATAATATTATATCGAGTAATATTTTACTTTTCTGTCTCAACCAGGGAGAGAATCCTAAAATGAGACAATTAACACTTAAAATAAGATGTTTTACGTTTTTCCTCCTCCTCCTCATCAAAATAAATCTTGTTTTAAGATTCAATAACCAATTATGCCTTTCTTAAATCTAGAAACAAGTGTTCTCTACAATCTTAATTTAAGAAATCTACCAAGATAAATTATCTTGCTGCATGGACAGATTTTTCCACTCGTTTTGAGTATCTTTTTTTCCTTAGTTACAGTGTTTTTAATCTTAACGACAGAATTAAAGACACGTTCGAATAAGCTCCAGTCAAGTTTATGTTCTATGAATCAATCAATACCAATAGGATGTATCTATCCATAAGGGTTTTTAACACTATTGTCAATGACGATTTTTTATTTGACTTTTAATGAATTTGCTAAGATTCTGAACAGTTTTTCTGTATAGATTACCCGCAAATGATAATCTTTTTCATCAAAATTAAATCTTCACTCTTATAAGACAATACTAAGTACCTCAGGAATAGAGCAATGTTTTTTCTGAAACCTGTTTTTTCTTAACATGCCTACTTGTCTCGTGTTTTTTTAAACACTGCTGTTAGTTTTTAATCTCATGTTTTTAAAACACTGTTGTTCACTCACGTTGTCTCAGTACTGCTATCAATGAACTCTTGTTGAGTCTATCTGCTGTGAAAAAGGTTTCACAACCCCCAATCACCACGCTTCCTACAGTTCCATTGGTCCGTCTTAGCCACACCCACCACAAAAACCAACTTTCTGAACCATCGATAGTCCCATTGGTCCGCCTTAGCCACACCCACCACAAAAACCAACTTTCTGAACCATCGATAGTCCCATTACTTGCCTTAGCCACACCCACCACAAAAACCACTTTCTGCCTCGATAGTCCCCATTGGTCCGCCTTAGCCACACCACCACAAAAACCAACTTTCTGAACCATCGATAGTCCCATTGGTCCGCCTTAGCCACACCCACCACAAAAACCAACTTTCTGAACCATCGATAGTCCCATTGGTCCGCCTTAGCCACACCCACCACAAAAACCAACTTTCTGAACCTCGATAGTCCCATTGTCCGCTTAGCCACACCCACCACAAACCCCACTTCTGAACCATCGATAGTCCCATTGGTCCGCCTTAGCCACACCCACCACAAAAACCAACTTTCTGAACCATCGATAGTCCCATTGGTCCGCCTTAGCCACACCCACCACAAAAACCAACTTTCTGAACCATCGATAGTCCCATTGGTCCGCCTTAGCCACACCCACCACAAAAACCAACTTTCTGAACCATCGATAGTCCCTTGGTCCCGCCTTAGCCACACCCACCACAAAAACCAACTTTCTGAACCATCGATAGTCCCATTGGTCCGCCTTAGCCACACCCACCACAAAAACCAACTTTCTGAACCATCGATAGTCCCATTGGTCCGCCTTAGCCACACCCACCACAAAACCAACTTTCTGAACCACCGATGACTGAGAGGGAAAAACAAAAACAACAACAACAAAAAAAGAGAAGAAACTTCTTTTTTCTTAACATGAAAAAGTGTACATGCCTACTTGAGTGTGCTCCTCTTTTTTTTTACCGTCAGGTAAAAAACTTGTTCTAACATGCTGTTACATTTTGATACAAACTTCAGTGTATGTTTTTATATTTGACTTTTAATGAATTTCTAAGATTCTGAACTATTTTTGTATAGATTACCACAAATGATAATCTTTTTTCATCGGAATTTAAATCTCCACTTTATAACACAATACTAATTCCCTCAGGCACAATCCAATAGTTTCTCCTGCTACATACCATGCTGCTGCGGAGTACTTTGTCCTGGCTCTTTTTCAATTCGGAGTGCGGTCGCTTTCGTACTTTGCTCGCTTTATCTATGGTAGCCTGGTGTGAAAACACCTTCCTCTTCCTTTGCCTTTCGTAACTGAAATAACGCTCTAGTGACGTGAAAAACTCTTTCCTTCTAGACCGCCCCTTAACCACACCCCCTTTCAGACCCTAACCAATCCCATTTGTTAGGGTTTCACCACAGCCACTTGCCACGCCTTTACCACTCCCACTTGCTACGCCTTCACCACTCCCACTTACGAAAACTTTTTTTAAAGAGAGGGTCTTTTTCTTTACTCCCAGACCTTGAAACTCTACAGCCTTTTTAAAGTCCTGAAGCCATTTGAAGACCCAAGGAAGAAACCATGCTGGCAATGACTCGTCTGAACGCCCGCAGGTGTTTAATCATGATCCCTGAGTACATCCCAGGGGTGTCGGTGGATAAGATGATCTCGCACGAGCCTACGCTGAAGCCTATACCCGAGTTGGTAGCTGAATGTCCCCCGCGTCAGGAGCCCGAGTCTCCGATTCAGACCTTGTCTCCTCTTCCTGATACCCCGGTGAGTCCAACCCCTCCTTCACTCGTGGATGAGAGTACGGTGGACGGGTTGATGTCAAGTTTGATCCTGAAACTGGTGAAAGCTGCATTCAACTATCTGCTCAAACTCCTCGTCAACAAGATCTGGAAAGAGGAATGCTACAGTTGCACAGTTGACCATCCAAGTCAGAGACAGCATGAGTGTTTGGACATCCTTGAAGAAGACTTCTTCGAAAGCAATGCTCGGATGAGAGAGATTAGAGAACGACTCCTTAACCGTAATTTCATTCCAGGCGTCAACCAATTCTTGAACATGTATGACATCCATGTGGAGGAATCGAGAGGTCTCAAAAATGTAGAAACTCTGATGACCAACATACGTTACCCTGATGAGGAGGAGGATGACAACTTTCTGAGCGGAGACTCCTTCAAAAACAACCTTGAGACTCTGGGTAGCTTCTGGGAGTGTGTTGAATAGTTTTCTACATGCCAGTACTACTGTTTTTTATATTTTAACGATACCCAAGAGAAAAAAAAAACATACAAAAAAAGAAGGAACCTCTTTTTCATAATAGAAAAAAGTGTACATGTTTTAAAGTTTTTAAAACATTGTAGTTAGTCTTGTGTGATTTTTTTTTTTAACTTACACATGTTTTTATATTGACCCATGTTTTAAAATACTGTTGTTGTGTTTTTTTTGTATTTACTCATGTTAGTTTTATACAGTTTTTCTATATAGCGTTGTTAGTTTTTTTCTATATAGTGTTATTAGTTTCAAAACACAGTTGTTTACTCATACTGATGGTGAATAAAAAACTTCAACTAAGTACTTTAGTCCTCATTTGTGTGTCAGCATGTCAGTGAAACACTTGATGAAAAGAGTTTATTACGATCCTGCACATCCGGGCGGTTTCGGTGGTGTAGAACGACTCTGTTGTGGGCTGCAAGATGAAATGGGTGAGTCAGTCAAACTGGAAAATGTGAAAGATTTTTTATCCGAACAAGATTCTTATACTCTTCACAAACCAGCCCGGATACATTTTCCAAGAAACAGAGTTTTTGTCTCACGTCCTTTATTCCAATTCCAAGCTGACCTATGTGATATGCAAGCTCTAGCTCAGCATAACGATGGGTATAATTATTTATTAACGGTCATAGACGTATTTTCCAAGAAGGCCTACGTACGGGCATTTAATTCAAATTCAGGCCACTCTGATACGGAGGACAAATTTGAGTACATAGAAAAAGATAAAACAAAAAACAATTCTCTCACAATGCCTTTTATTTTATTTAGATTATGGCATACAATTATTCACGCCC